>APFE031512966.1:0-30506 GCA_000404065.3 Pinus taeda
TGAAAAATACTTCAAATCATATTACAGGTAGACAATTATGAAATTCCATTGATAACTCCTTTCATTAAAAATTATAAATAGATACAATAAAACTCTGATCTCTGCCTCTAGTTCAATAATTGTCCATCCTCCTCTCTTTGATCTATGTTTTCATTTAAATACAATTTGGAAGAGATCTTGGAGGTTAAAATCATGAGTTATGTTATAACAAATTCATTAATAAACCATCATTGGAAAAATCATGCACAATATTCATAAATTTATTAAAAATAAAGGAGAACAAGTATTACTTGTCCACAAGAGCATAAATAAATATGAAATGTAATTAAATGATAAATTATTGTAAATGAAATGATAAAGAATGACAGTAATGGAAGAAATATATGTTAATAAATGGTAATAATGATGACAATATAGTGGTATAACATCTCCCCAAAACTAAACATGTTGCATGTCCTCATGCAACCCAATGTATCTCTATTAACAAAGTTGTAATACAATAACCATGACACTCACCCCAACTTAGGTTGTTGATGGAACAAAATGCTTATTGCGCAAAGATTTGTTTAAAATAATAGTTGTTCAATTCTAGCATTATTGGTGGAGCTGTAACAATTTGCACATTAACTTTCAATAATATAAATATTAAGTTGTAACGAAATATGATACAAGTAACAATGAACTTCATTAACCATTTTCTCAAAAACTACAAACCAGGTCTTGCTGAATTTTTGCAAGCAGATTTCCACTATATTAATGTTTCTTCAAACCAAAAATCATAGCTATCTGATGCATGGATTTCAAGATATCAACAAAATGGTTGTAGGTAACAGTGCATGATTTCTGGAATTTTACAAATTGGTTTATCTTGAAACTTTATGGGTTTCTGTATTTTAATGATACGTCTTTATTGTCCAAAACTAACAAGAATCCAATTTATAATTTTAAAAGTATACGTGAATCAATTTTTGCACTATATAAAAATGTAATTGTATGCCTTAAATGAGGAAGAAAAGAGAAAATAGTCATCATGCATAGCAATTCCTTCTCTCCCAAACTGGAGAATTAGCATGCCCTCATGCTATAATAGAAAATAATGTTAGGTTGTTCCTACAATTATTATTGAAACCTTTGCTTGGTGTAAAACAACAAGGAATAGAGGAGGTTTTGATAATGAATAAATATATCGATGGATGATAAAGAGTATTGATGACATGGTCATGATAAATAAATTAATGAGAAATACACTTCCCCAAACTAAAAGTTATTGTCTCTATAGAATGGGATGTGGTAAAGAAGGGGAAATAATGGTTGAAAATATGATTGAATAATGCTTAGCGGATTTTCATGACATTCTCCTAAACTTTTCATAAATCAGAAACTTATGGTATTTTACCTCAAGTTTTATCTCCATGAAAGTGTGTAATGACATGGATGGACTGATATTTGTTGAAGTTGATGTAGGTTTTGCTAATGCTAAAAGTGATATAGAAGGTTGAAACCATGCAAGCTAAAAGAAAGTAAGCATAAAGTGTAGCATGGTTTGCTTCGCCTGAACTTATTAGTTGTCCTGTCATCAAGGTTTCAATAACACATCTCATGAGTAGCCTCAATTAATAATTCATCACCTCAATTAGCTCATTATATATAAGAGTGACCTAATCATGTTCTAAATGCCATGGGATAATACTGGACAAAAAGGGAGTATAAAAGAGGGTAAAAATGATGAGAAACATATGCATTCCCTTTTTCCATCAACTTTGGTTTATATGGACACAAAATGATGAGAATTAGTTATCTCAGCCTTTGCCTCTCAAGATCTGTCCAATTACCTGGCATTCACAATTAGAATTAGGCCTCTTTATTCTACCCCAAAATAAGAGTAATGTTGTCAACCTAGGAATAAATGATGAGTGATTGGGAAAAGCAACTATCTTTAGGTAAAGATATGAAACATGTAGAATAAAGGAATGATATATTAGATGATACAAAATTTCAAATGTAAAATATCCTAAAACTTCCATCCCTGACATGTAAAGTGAATATTTAGAACTCATCAATAGGTATAAACCATAACCATCATCATCTAATAACTAGTTAGATATTACCCCATGAACCATGAGTTCTAGCAAACCTTATATATGCAACAATATAATTTATTGGAAATTAGCTTTTAGAAAACAATGTAACCAAATATACCATAGTATTGAATTAAATTCTATACCATAGGCATGGCCACTGTTGTCAGCAGATGTCCATAGCCTCGACAAGGATGCCTTTTTAACCCATTGAGATGTTAGTGTCCCATATTTTAGATATAAGTACATAGTTACAATAGGATTTCAATTTACTTAGATGTCTACTAAAGATCATTGTTCTAGCTTGTTAACTAGTAAATAACAATGTCATTCATGGGAGCTAACAAAAGTGAACAAGCCGACTCATGATGAGACCTCTTGTCCTTTAGGTTTACAACCGAAGGCCATTACCCTAACTTGGTGACCAATAGTGGTAATGTCACTTTATTAGGACCTATGATCATGGTAGGTGGCTCGTGATGAGACCTCCTATCCTTCAGTTGACTATTTTTATTTAAAATTCAACTATGGTTATTTTTAATTAACAAAATATTACTTAATAGATGGGGTGGCAGGTCAACACCTTAAGAGCTAGGGATGGCGTAAAAAGTTTTGTAGTAACTATTCTGAACTTGGGTAGTATTTCTTCTAAAAAACCAATAACCTTCAAATGAATGCTAATAAATATATTTTTCTATGTTAAGATTGAGGTTGAGGAATAGTTCATTAGATAGTGATGGAAAGGTTCAAGTATAATTTTTTGGTAATCATTTTAAATTTTACTACATCACAGATTTGACAAATTAAGAAAGTTGAAAATTCACATGGTGAAATCATATTTGCATAATTATTCCTTAAAAATAAGATTGTGTTTATAGATAAACAAAGATAAATTGACTAGCCAGTCATTATGTCAAAGAGGACCTAGAACATTAAAAGTATTTCCCATTCACCAAGTGTTGAATCAAAAATGTGAAAATGGGTGACCGTGACTTATGTAACAACAACTGTAATAGAGGGAACAATAGTTGTGACCTAGAAAACAATATTTGTAACTAAGGGAATAACAACAATGACCAAGAGAACAACAGATGTGACTAATGGAACAACAATCGCAACTAAGGAAACAACAATCGTGACTAAGGAAACAACAACTGTGGCTAAGGTAACAACAACTGTGACCAAGGGATCAAAAGCTGTGACTAAGGGAATAATAGCTGCGACCAAGGGAACAACAACTGTGACAAAGGGAACAACAATTGTGACCAAGGGAATAACAATTATGGCTAAGGGAACAAAAACCATAGCCAAGGGAACAACAACTATGACTAAGGGAACAACAACTACAACAAAGGGAACAACAACTGTGATTAAGGGAACAACAACCGTGATGAAGGAAAAAATAGATGTGGTTAAGGTAGCAACAACTATGATTTGAGATTTATTTATCCAACAGTAGCATTGTTGCATGTTACAACCTTGAAACTACCAATACAATTTTAAGCTTGTGGATAAGAAATATCAAGCATGACTATGGCAATCCCTCCCAAAAACTAAATCAATGTGCAATCCTAGCAAGGTGACATTGAGAAGGATTAGTCATCTAACAATCATAATCACTTTACAAAATAATGATGAATTAAGCGTAAATCATTACTGATAATACTAGGGAAAAAATGGATATATTTGGAGCAACAACATGAAACTTCATAACTTTCTTCTTTTATTTTGATGAACAAACAAAATTTTTGACTTTGAAGTAAACAACACTTGAAAAATAAAAACGTACAAGAAATCAAAAAAGAGAAAAAACACTTTATTGAAAAACAATAAATAAATCAATAACTTGAGTTACAACAACTGTGATTTTGGATGCACTAATGTTCCTAAGGGAACATTAATCTGTTTATAAGAACATCAATGTCAATGGTGAATGAATGGAAACAAAAGATATTTTAGAAAAATAATTTGGTGGCAATGACTTGGGTCTTCAAATTGAAATCAATTCTTCATTTCTCCTGTTATGAATTTTTCTAGTAATGAAAAAGTCTTCATGGTTTTTTTTTTTTCTTGTCGGCGGGCATTAGTGGGAAATTTGTAGTAAGCTCTTAGAAGATATATTAGATCGGACACCTAAAAAAATATTCAAAATCATATGATATTAAATTTCTTAATATATGTTCAGATGCAATGCCCTTATTTCATTAATATTGTCCTCAGGAATCACTTTTCCATAAATGGACCTCCTTTATTCTCCTCAGATCTGCAAAAACCGAGTATCTACCGAGTATCTACCTGCAATAAAACATAAAATCATGGACTAAGAGAGGTGCACAAGCTCTCTGAATCCAAATAATATGCAAAAAAATTACAAGTAGTTACTCTATGAAACAAATCTATGGAAAAAATAGTAAAGTAAAATTAATTTATTACCTGCAGGGGAGCGGTGCCAAACCATATTAACCAGTAGTGTTGTAATCATAACTTGTTTGTTTTTCATATTATTTGAGTGATTCGAAAGAAAAATAAAATTGAATTCAGAGTGATATTTCCAATAGAAACATTTTTTAAAAATTCCATGAGATGATGTGTCAAATTTACTCCGAACAACTTGCATAACAAAGTTATTTTGTATTTCCCAGCTTAAACCAACAGTTGATATTTTAAGCATAGATTTGTCATTTAATGAAGGATTTAACTAATTGAAATTCAAGATTAAATTCTTTTCATACTTATTTCTAATAGGAACAGGTTTTAAAAGGCAAGAAGAATTGATGGGTCAAATACGCTAGTGAACATCCAGAAAAACAAAGTTTTAAGAATATTGATTTACAATAGACAGTCATTATTTTGGTCATAACTTTCTCATATGATATCAAAATCAAGTGATTCAAATTTAATTTTAAACTATATTCATAGGGGAATATACCATAGAAAAATGTTTTCAAAATATATTCATTTAGGTCTCCAAAAACTGACTGTCTGAACATTGTCCCTGAGCTGCCTACCAGACACCCTATCAATGTTTTGGTCATAACGTTTTCGTCTCAAATCCAAATTGAGTGATTCAAATTGGGTTGTAAATTATATATCAAGGGATACTTATTATAGAAACAAGTTTTGAAAATATTCCCATTTGGTCCTTCAAAACATGACTATCTCGACTATGTTTTAGTAATTTTCTCAAGCCCACATGCCATAAAATATGGCAAACAAGCAATTTTTTGCAAAATGGAGATGATTGTTTGTAGAAACCTGATTTTAAATATAATATGTCTACATACACAAAAAAAAAATTGAAGATCTTTCACCAATATTGATTTACACAACAATTGCAGCAAAGGCAATCTTTTTACATATAAACAAATTTATTTATTTGTTTCCTTATTTATTCTATCTTTTACACTAACATATTCTACTTTGAAAAAGATGAAATATCTCTACAAATAAGAGTACTTCTAGTGGAGCCATTTTCGAAACAAGGTCTCCAGTATGTACATACCCAAATTTGAAAAATGTACATTAATAAATACCAGGGTAAGAGAGACCAAGTTCCCTTGAAACGATGGTGCAAAAAATTGTTGGAGTATGGAAATGATGTTGCAAACAAATGATGGAGTGAAACTAGGATTCAATATAGCCTTTTATTTCTTAGTTTTCCATAGTTTTCATATTGTGAAATGCTTCAGAAAATGCAGTGTCCAATGTCTTATGAATTTCTTTTTCTTGTTGATGCAGACCAGTAGGAATCTCCTTTTCTTCCATAACTTCCGCAATATTTTGATTTGAAACCTTTCCAATGTCAATATAAGTTTTTTGCAATGGTGTATGTCAGGCAGAATGGGTGGTAAGGGTGGGTAAATTTTGCAGTTCAACACTGTAAGCATGGTGTAGTGGTTTATTACTATGAGGGTGTGGAATGTATTAAGAAGGAAATTGTATAGGGTGTGGAGGATTTTGATGATGTAGTTGATTGGATCGTGTGGATGATTTTCATAGGCAAGAAAGATGTTGTTGAAAATCTAACAAAGAATATGGATGATGTGTTTGTGCTACAATATGAGGTAGGGTAGCCATAATTTGATAAGATAAGGCATGCCATGCTTGTGGATAAGATTGGTGGGGGTTATATTGAGATTGGCATGGTTTCCCTAACACAGGTGTATTCCATAATTGATTATGCAAGTAAGAAAATGGAGAAGAAGTGTTTTTAACCATACATGTAGGCCATGGTTTCCATGGTCATGATATTGTTGAAACTTCTCAATTTCTTTGATTCGTTATTTTCATCCCAAATAAGAAAGAGCAACCATCCATGGGATGCTCCTTTTGGAAATGAGGGCAAAACATTGCTTCAATTTTTTCTTGATTTATCTTAACCTGCAAAATATCCAATTCTGAATTTAGAGAACTAATCAAATCAATTTTCAAATTTTCAAATAAATCATTGATTGCATCCCTTATATCTTCTATTATTTTAATAGATTTGGAAAGAAAATAAGAAAGTTATCTATAATTCTTACCATCATTGGAGATTTCTCTTGAATACCTTATGCATAAATCACAAACATCATCATATGATAATTGAAAAATATCACCTTTTCCCATCAGATTTAAGAGTTCTAAAAAATCATCTTTGATTCCTCTGAATAGGAGTGTTTTCAAGGCCTCTTTTTCCAAATTCTTATGGTTTGATTTTTGAAGATTGTATCGAAATTACTCCAAATAGTCCCCAAATATTTCATCTTCCCCTTGTATCATAGTAAAAATATCTTCGCTGGCCTTGCAATAGTCTTGGTACTTCTTCAAGAATACATTCTTCATGTCCTCCCATGTTTGAATGCAATTCCCACCAAGTCTCATAAACCATCAAAGAGCTTCTCCTTTTAGAGTAAGAGGAAACACCTTCAACCTTTGAGCATTAGTACAATAATAATATCCTCTACAAAGTACTTCAAACTCAAATAAGAATGTATTTGGGTCTTCATTTTCCAAACCATGAACATTTTGTAGAGTAGATGTGCATTTGTGTCACTCCTCCTAGATCTCTGGTAGGGAATTCAAAAGTAGAAATGTGTGCCATTTCTTACCAAAATAGAATGTGATCTTCATGTGTTGCTCTAAGGCTCCTCCTTCCAATTTTTCTACCAATTGGTTAGTGAAATGGGTGGCGCTTACATCACCACTTGATTGAAATGATAATATTTCTTCAAATTTCTACCTCCAAGATTCCTACTTTTATCCATGCATGTTATATGACCTGAAACTACCTACAGAGGGAAAACATCACCACAAGTTAGATAAGGTACATGCATAGGTTCTTACCTTATGTTTTTAATATCCAACCCTCTCAGAGTCAGGAATGCATCTACAACTAGATATTAGTGTGGTAGTGCTATTTGACTACCTCCCCAAAAGAGAGCCAAAATGTTGAGTAAAATTAATTACTAATAAAGACCAACTAATCACCTGAATACTATTTATCAACCTGAGGATCATCTTTGTGTTTCAAGGCATTCTACAAAATATATGCAAGCAACTTCCAATAGCTAACATTGGTTCTACATAATTGGGTTCTACACTATCAAGCCATTTGACAGGAAATAAAATGTAAGACTTGAAAAACAATATTAGATTTAAAAACTAGGAAGTAAATAACATGAAAATAAATTATGCTAATCAAATGTATTGAATCAATACAAAATTAAACCACACATTACTAAATTGGAAACTTAACCTATTGCACCCAACATAATTCAAATGCTAATCTAGGGAAGCAAATTAAATGGAATCTAGAAATTGCAGTGAACAACAAATCTGGAAAATGCAGTGGCCAACAAATTACTTTAAAAAAAAAAATTACTTTAGGGAACAATAATTGAAATTCAAATAAATAAGCACAAAACTAAACTACTTTAGATGTTCAAGGCAACACCTTATCCAAGGTAGTGGGCCCAACTGCCCAAGAGTTAGTTCTTCCTTGAAAAATAATTCAAATCCGATTACAAGTAGACAATTACGAAATTCCACTGATAGCTTCTTTCATTAAAAATTAGAAATAGATACAATACAACTCTCAGGTCTGCCTCTAATTCAATGATTTTCTGTCTTATTATCTTTCATCTCTTTTTTCATTTAAATACAGTCTAGAAGAGATCTTGGAGGCTAAAATCATGAGTGATGTTATAACAAATTCATTAATAAACCATCATTGGAAAAATCATGCATAAGAATCATCAATTTATTAAAAATAAAGGAGAACAAGTATTACTTATCCACAAGAGAATAAATAATTATGAGATGTAATTAAATGATAAATTATGATAAATAAAATGACAAAGAATGGTAGGAATGGATGAATTATATGTGAAGATATGGTAATAATGATGACAATATAGTGGTCTAACAATACCATGAGTTGTTAGTCGAATCTAATGACCAAATGATGTATACCATGTGAAATAACATGATACAATAACTTGACCATGATGTTATACTCAGTGATATTGTTGGAAGAAAGACCAATACAAATCCTCTACAGACTTACTAACTCACCACTTGGAGAAAATATAGCCCACATTGCGGAGGATAGGTTATGAGTACTATGACTAGCACCATCAGCATAACCAAATTACAATTCAAGGGATGTCGACATCTACAAGCTAAAGATAAAAGGAATCAATGAAAACCTTAGGAAACTTTAAATAGGCACACCGCAAACAAACTCGACCCACTTATAGAAAGTATGTAAACAGTGTTACTACTCATGTGATCAAACAAAATATTTTTTAAGGTGCAACCCATTCCTATGTTGCGCTAGTGGAATCCCATCAAAATAGGCCAACTCATAGGCCCCTTTTGTAAGGAATTGCTTGAAAATATATGGGCCTGACCACATAGGTTGGAACTTTCCTGAGCCTAACTTATCAAATTCTTGGTCATATGAAAGAACAAGATCTCCTTCTTAAAAGACACAAGGCTTAACACTTTTGTTGTATTGCACATTGATACATATTTTATCATCTTCATTAGCTATAACAGCATCGTTCTATGTCTCATATAATCAAATCAAATGTAAAATACGCTCCTCTTCTACCAAAGTGGCAGGAAGAAGTTGGATAGCTAGTTTCAATGATGGAATCTCACATTCGACTCAAAGGATTGCTTCCATACCACAAACCACCTTAAAGGGTGCAAATCTGGTAGCAATGCTTACTAATGTTTGGTATGCCCACAAGGCAACATAAAGGAGGAGATTCCAATCTAATTTATGGACCCCTACCATACATTCAAGCATATTTTTAAGAAATTTATTAATAGTATCAACTTGTCCATTGGCCTGAGGAAAGTAGGGAGTGCACCATTCATGGGAGAGTCCTGGCTTTGCAGTTAGTTTTTTCATCATATGATTTCGTAAATGTTTTTTGTGATTTGTAACTATGAATTGCGGCACACCAAACCATTTGATGATGTGTTTTGAAAAGAAGTATAGAGTCGTTTTTCTAGCTTTGTTAAATATAGGCGTCTCCTCAGCTCACTTAGTAAATTTATCTACTGCAAAAATGATATAACCATGCCCCCCATCCGAGTGAGGATTACATGTCATGTATTTGATAACCCATTTCAAAAATAGGTAATGGCGATAATGGGATGCAATAGAGTGGGTGAAGCACATGTATTGCGATCATAAACTTGGCATGCATATCAATTTTGGACAACAAGAATACAATCTCAAAAAATAGTAGTCCAAAAGTAACCATCACGTTAGATATTCTGTGCAGTAGCGTAGCTATATAAATGGCTGCCACATGCCCCTGAGTGGAATTAATTCAAGAATTTCTCAACCTCCTCATGCATGAGGCACCTTCATTAAATCGTATCAATACCATGTCTATAATTATTGTCACCATTGGTGATGTAATTCTTGGCTTGTTATCAAATACACCATTTCTTGATGTGAGAGGTATCAAGCTAGAAATTTTGGGTCAGGAGATAAACTAGAATGTCTCCATACCATGGGTTAGATGAAGAAATCATAAACAACAACTTGTCAGGGATAGAATCATTACATATCAATTCAAAATCAAGTGAAGGAAGCTTGAATATAACATCAACGAAAACTAAGGATTTCTTTGACTTGGATTTGATGAATTACACGTTGAACTCTTACATGATAACAATCCATTTAGAGTATTTCCCCCAACAATTGAATTGATAAAATGTCTGTAATAGGGTTTCAATATGAAACTATCATATTTGTTGGGAGAAAAATATAAAGGCAGAACCTTTTGATGGCTTAAATGACTTCCAAATCTAACTTTTCTACATGTGTGTACTTGATCTTAGCATCATTGAGATTACTACTCAAAAAATAAATGGGGTTTTTTATCCCTACATCATCTTCTTGGACCAATACCATTTCTATAGTAGAAATGGTAGCAAGAAGATATAGGAAATAGTGACACTAGTAATCAGGGGGGGTATAATAGAGATGCTTGAATCAGAACATCTTCCAGGGCATCAAACAATTTTTGAGTTGCATTATCCCAAGGGAAGGGAACCCTTTTCTTAAGAAAGTGAGTAAATTCCTTGGTAAACTCAGCATAATTCGGAACAAAACATTGCAGGAAGCTAGATTTCTCTTGAAGTCATTATAATTGAACAAGTGATGAAGGCACAAGAAAATCGATGATTTCCTACACTTTTAGAGGATCAATATGAATTCTCTATTTCAAAACTAAAATTATGGGAAGAATACCAAAACTAACACAGAATACACATTTGTATGGATTCAGTTGAATATTATAGTGTCTACACCTTAGGAAAATGGCCCTAAGATACATCAGGTGATTAGCGGGATACTTGAAATTGGTAGGGAGATCATCCAAATAGGGTTCCATGATATGTTTGATATAATGAAAAGCGTAATCCATTGCCCATTAAAATGTGGCCCCAACATTCTTCAGACCAAATGGAAGTTTTCGATAAGCGAATGTACCCTAGGGAAAAATAAATGCAGTCCTAGGTTGATTCATTGGGAGAACGTTGATTTGATTATACCTGGAGAAACCATATATGAATGAATATATTTCAAAACTGATGCAGTCATCAACAATTTGGTCGATGAACAAGGTCAGGGAATTATCCTTTGGACAAGCGCGATTCACGTCCTTGTAATCGACGCATACATAGATTTCCCCTTATTTCTTCATGACAAGGAGAATATTTTATACCCAATCAGTGAGAGGAATGGCGTAGATGAAACCATCATGAAGTAGTTTTTCAACTTCACTCTTTATCCCAACAACCTTCTTTGGATGGACCAGATAGAGGCACTTCCAAATTGGTTTAACATAAGGATACATTTTAATCTCATGCGCCACGATATTTGGGTTGATTCTTAGCATTTATTCATAAGTATAGGAAAAGACATCACGAAACTCCTAAAATAGGTCTTTATAACTCTTAATCTGGGATGGACAGCAGGATGCACCAATGTGTATATTTTCAACAATACCTAGTTTAATAAAGATATCAAGCCAGATCGTCTCTTTGATATTTGAAATATTATTCTTGGAATCGAATTCATGGATAGAAACATTACTTGTAAAAGATTCAATGAAATTGGGTAGATACACATCGCTCAGATTGTTCTTAATAGAATCTGGTCTGGAGGAATGATGGTGATGTTTGTCCCATGGTGCATCATCTAGCATCATCAACTCCATGATGATCTCATCAATAGGGAAAACATGAGATAATAGATGAGAATACATGCCATAATCCTATGATCGATCAACCCAATTGATCAAAGAAAATGTATGGGCCGCACAAGCCAAATAGATAGCTTTGTAATCTAGTTCAATAGGGCTAACTAACATTTGGTCACCAACACTATGGATGCTAGTTTCATCTGGTACAATCCATGGATCAGCCTAGAAAGTAGATGATGATATCATATTGATATAAGAAACTGAGGATGAGCTGTCAGGAAGAGGAGGAGGAGGAAGTGGAAAGTTTCACATGAATGAGGAATCCTTCAACAATCCAACCCCAACATGACGATAGGAATATAGAGTTTCCCCTACAAGCGGGACACTTCCAGTAACATGGGAATCAGAGGCAAAAAGGGTGAGTTGTTCAATGGCCCCAATCCTGCCCTTCTGAGGAAAGGAGATCATACAAAAATAAGTAGAAACAACTACGACGATGGAATAAACCCATGTACAACCCAATATAAGATTATAATCAAGAGGTCCATCAATAAATTTCACTTCTATGGATACATTCTTACCCATAATTCTACTTGTAAGGAATTTAGAATACCACAAGGATTATATGTTCTCCTATCAAAAGCCTTCAATGTGGTAGGTGACTAACTCTATTGAGGTGAACCAATAGCTTTTGAGCAAGACATAGACATAATGCAGGTCAAGGCTCCCTCGTACATAATAGAGTGATGATATTTTTACCACGGATGATGACCTAAATGAAAAAATATAATTGGACTGTAAGGTGAGGAGTATTGTTTTCATCACTGAAAACAGCTACATTGGATTCCAATAGATACATACATCCGAGGGTTGAAAGTAAATCCTTTTCTCTATGTAGGGTAGCTTTGTAACACCTCGAGGATCGACATAGCTGATGGCGACTGGGCCAAGTCCTCGACTATGTTATGATTCTGAGCATCCCTCGCATGAGGGTTGAAAGAAGACTTATGAACAACATCCTTCGGAGGCTTAATAGTCAAATCTGTGGGAAACATGGGCAAAGAAGGATCAACCGGACTGGCAGGGTAATTAGTAGCCTGATCATTTAGGAGATTTGCATTACCATAGTACTTGTTCCGAGTAGGCACCATAACATCATATTTATGCATTGTGGAGGAGATAATTAAAACTATGTTAAAGGAAGATGAGTCCCGAGAAACCATATGGGTCTCCTGATTTGGAAACAGGTCAGTCAACACAGTGGGAGAAGTGGAATATTTCAATAATTGATTCACTTCAACATGGTGGGGACAGTCACGAGTAAAGTTCTCCTTGTTGTAGATCAAAAATGGGCAATGAAGCTTTCGTTTCTCATTAGATGATTGATTTTTTTTGTTTTCCTGTGGTGAAGAATCTTTCTTCTTTTTACCTCTTCCTTTCTTCTTTCTTCATGGTTGTTGTTGAGATTTTCCTTGTGTAGATGAAATGACATTTATCTTGGAAAAATAAACCACAGGAGGATTGGATAGAGAGTTTTGGGTAGAATCAGTGAGAGCATTACTAGATGGTTTACTTGCTGTTTGCGAACTAGAAAAACCAATGATGCCATCAACAACATGATATTTTTTACCAAGAGTAGAAGGAACAACATTCGAAGGTCTCAGAGCATTAGGTATATTTTGATAGAGCATGCCGGATTGGGTATAGATGAAGTCCAAATACTAATAAAGGGAAATTACTTTCTCTACAATCACGACTTCACCTTTAGCTACATCCTTTGTGATAGAAGGAAACAAGGATCTAATAAAACATTCCACTATAAATTGATTCAAAATGTAGGTCATAACCAACCAACGATGACACCACCACTCATGAATGTGATATGAAATGTGAGTGGATTTAGTTTATTTAAAGTTGGTCGGAAGTTCTGTTCTATTTTTGTATTAGATGGGTAACTGGAAATGCATAAGGAAGGTGGTAGCCAATGAACTAAAAGAATGAAAGGAAGCTCTAGGTAAATTAGTGTACCATTTAGTTGCCGTACTTGTAAGAGTATGTTGGAAAAGACGTAATCATGTGGAATCACCATTAAGGGAGTTTGAAGAACATCATAGATGATACATCGTGACATGGGTTGATGGGTCTTCTCCATGATTCCCATTGAATATTAGGATATCAGATGGAAATTTTGCTGGGAATTATCGGCCAATAAGGTGAATGAGAGATGGGATCATTGGTAATCTGAGTCAAATATGGCAATTTGAGAGTTGCCACAAAGGGTAATTGGGGTTTAAAATCTAGTGGAGTATAGCTTGGATAAGAAGGAATAGCCTTAGAAAGAGGTAATAACATTCTCGGATAAGGGAGATTCAGATAAAGAGGCACTGGGCACAAGAATAAAGATGATTTTGATAACCATCATATGTGTAACCTTGTTGACCAACACTAGGATAACCTTGAAAAGGTTGGAATGGTTGAGTTTGGATATGTTGGTGCCTTGAAAAGGCACTTGAGAAATACATTGATAAACTTTACATCATCCCGACATAAGGTGGGTTTGATTGGGATTGTGACATATTATACACATTCTCTCCTATCATAATTTGAGGAGTACCTTTCCCAAGTGGTTAAGATTGTAAGGTACCTATAAAGGTTAGGTAAGTGGAACTTGAGGGGTACCAGATACCAATGGAATAGGTTGAGATGAAATGAAAAACTCAAAATATTAACTTACATGTATTTAAACTTGTTGAGGTACATATGAATGGGTCGGGATTTGAGATGAATATAACATAGGTTGAGGATTGAACAATCAGTCCCAAAATGAACCAAGTTTGATGGGAGAAGTAGGTTTCCAAATGATGGAAACCATTCCAACATAAGGAGGATTATAACCAAATTGAGGAATACTGATCTCAATTTAAACAGGTACACAACAAATTATAGGTATAACCAAAAATACAGAGATGCGGTAGAAATAATACTATCTTTCGATAATATCAAATAATGAAATATTCTTACAAACAGAATGGAAGTGAGACTATCTCAGGTGATGGTATCTTATCTCTCAAAAGAGATGTGGCAGCTACATGCCTCTACAATGATTTACCATGATGCCCAATGGAATTTTTATTATTGAACAATAAGAGAAAACCCTAAAAAACCAAAACCCTAACTCGAGGAGATGTAACACCAAGAGTTTGTGGACCCCATTGGGGTTAGTTGGGTAGCCAACTTCCCAAGGTTGTAACTTGGTCATATTATCTCTCTTTGACGTGCATGATACCTCGTTGGAAATATCTCTCCGAGGAATAAAAATAAAAACATGATTTCATTGAAATAGCTTGGGGGAATATAGAAAAAAATGTCGTTTAGGGCCTAAAAATAGCTCCAGAAGTTAAAGACTCAAAAAACTGCCAAAAATAGTAAACTTTGCTACAATTAAGGAAACTGAAAAACTAAAAGAAACAATGGAGGGGATCCATGTGGAATATGGTCTCCATTTAGTTGAGTTTCTCCATGAGATAAGGAAACTTCTGTTGAACTTGGTCACTAGAGATCCATTTTCCTTGGTGCAGGAGTTGGCCGAATATGAAAACTCGATACAACTGGATCTTCTACTGGTGAGTGTTCTTGGTTTGTGTGTCCATGATCTAATCAATTGCAGCTTGTTCCATGCAGTCTAGATTTAACTCTGTTGGTGTGACCTATTCTACAATGTTAGTTTTGTCTAGTAATGGTGGAGATTATGGCCGAAGATGGTCCTCATTGGACACTAGGCGCAAGCCAAAGAAGAGCGGAATGTTGATCTCAAATGAATTATCTCCCCACAACCTTGGTGATGGTGTATGGCCCATATCGAAACGGGTGAATCTAGTAGTGGGGGTCACCAAGGCACTCCTTCTACAAATGTAACCAAACTTTGTCGCCTTCCTGGAACTTGTGTGGTACTCGATGTTGATCATGCCGCTACTTGTACTTAGCATTGGCTTTTTCCAATACATCATGGACCCATTGGTGAATGTGTTGAATGCATTCAATGAAGTTATTTTCCTTGTCGACTTCCGACTGGACATGAGTTGAATCTCCCTGAGTCACTGCAAATGGTATAGCCACATCAATGGGACATAGTGGCTGGAATTCCAAGCCCACCTAGAAAGGGTTGTGGCCAATCGAGTTGTGGACAACCCAATTGTAGTTATGATGGACATAAGGGAGGCTCTCATCTCACGTGTGTGGATGCTTTGAGTTTTACATGCACAGAATGTGCATGATCATCCTGTTAACGACCTCTATCTGATCATCAGTTTGGGGATGGAAAGTTGTGGACTTAGTGATCTTGGTGTCTAGCATTGACCAGAGACTAGACCAAAATGTACTAAAGAACCTTCTATCCCGATCTCATATGATAGACAGTGGGATCCCAAAGTGTAAGAAATCTCGTTCAAAGAAAATTTTCGCAGTGGCTTTTGTTGTGATACTCTTCTTCCAACCTGCCATAATGGCCATCTTCGCAAATTTGTTGACAAACAACAAAACATAATTGTTTCCATGCTTAGTATATGAAAGGCCTACCATGTAATTCATGGAGTTGGATTCCCAAGGTCGACTAGGGTAGGCAATAGAGTATAGATATCTTGCTTCTTGATGGTCAGTTTGGCAATGACACAGGCAATGCAAGATCTGATGTACTTCCCAACACCCTATTGAAGATTCAGCAAATACAAATACTTATGCAGTATTGCCGCCATCTTCTCGACCCCAAAATTCCCAGCGGCCTGACTATAGTGTGCTTCCCAAATCATCTTTGTACACTCACTTCAAGGAACACAAAGGTGTCCAAGGTGGCACAAGAGAGCATCTTGGAGGTGAAAATATGGAACTTGCTGACCCTCTAAGAGCCTATGGTATGTGTGCTTGAATTCTAGGTCACTTTTGTAGGGAAGTAGCTATTCAGATGTCTCGTGCCCACAAGAGTTGATCATGGTGGTTAATGCCATGGTCGGTGGTTGGCTAAGGCAGTGTGCAACATTATTTTTATCGCCCTTCTTGTACTTGATATTCAAATGGAACTGTTCCAGGTATGTGGACCACATCTGGTGGCGATCATTCTGCAACTTACTTTGCATCTGTATGAACTGCAAGGTTTAGTGGTCTATGTGGATGACCGTTTCCTTCCCCAAAATCTAATGCTTCCATTGTCGGCAGGCCTGCACAATGAAATACATATCTTTGTCATAAGTGGGATACTTTTGGATTGTGTCTGAAAGTGTCTCACTGTGTTATGCGATTAGGTGCCTCTGTTGAGTAAGGACTACCCCAATAGCATATTCAGATGCATCTATCTTGATCTCAAATGGTTGTTGCAAGTCTGGTAATGTTAGCACTGGTGCATAGAAGAGGTGATGTTTCAACTCTGTGAATGCCTTCTGTTGATATTGATACAAAAATAATTTTTATTTCACTCCTCCTTTGGTGACTTGACTCAAGGGCCAAGTGATATGAAAGAACCCCAACACGAACCTGTGGTAGAAATTGTCAAGACCCAGAAAGATGCAGAGCTCCATTAGAGTGGTTAGGGCTGGCCAATCCCGAATGACTTGGATCTTGGCTAAATCCACATGCACCCCTTGTTCATAAATAATTTATCCTAGATACTAAACCTGAGTCATGCCAAAAGTGCATTTCTCCAAATTGGCACATGACTTGTGTTGCCACAGTGTTTGGAGAATTTGTGGGATGTGGTGGAGGTGCTCTTCCCAACTTTGGTTGAAGATCAGGATGTCATCCATGTATAACACTACAAATGAGTTGGTGAATAAAAATAATATTTCATCGATAACCCTCATGAAGGTTGAAGGAGAATTCATCAACCCAAACGGCATAACCAACCAGTTGAAAAGGCCCTCCTTGGCTTTGAAGGTAGTCTTGCACACATCGGAGGGTTCGATTGGTACCTAGTAATATCCCGACTTCAATTCAATCTTGATGAAACATTTTCCCCCTTGAGTTGGTCCAAAAGGTCATCAATCCAAGGGATTGGGTAGTTATTCCAGACAATGATATTGTTTAGTGTCCAATATTCAATAAAGAGTTTCCAAGCCCCATCCTTATTCTATACCAACATGCTCATGCTCCCACAAGGAGATGAACTCGGTGGAATGTGACCTTTCTACAACAACTCCTTAATTTTCCTCTTGATTTCATTGTTGTTCAGAACAAAGCACCCATACATCAGTCCATTGGGTAACGACACACCTGGGGTCAGATCAATGGAATGCTTGACCCAACAGTGTAGAGGCACCCCTACAGGGGAGGTGAATATGTCCTCGTACTCCTCCATGATCTTGTCCATCTGTTGTTGTCGTGTGGAGGGGCTCTGTCTGGAGGTCGTGGCCACTGTATTCTTATTTCCTTGAGGGTGTATCATCTGGAAAACAAATTTCCCAATTTTGAAATGATATTACTACATTGTTTTGTAGTAACCAAGGAGATGGTGGTAGGTGGTGCTACCTCGAGTATCCTCAAATTGTCGCTTACAGAAGTATGGTTGGCCTAATAATACATCACAAACATCAAGGGGAGAAACATCACATAATACCTCATCTATGAAGGGCTTGACGTTGTATGGAAGGTGACATTGTTGGCTCACACGCAGATCCGTCCTTGGTGATGCCACCCAATGGTGTACAATTATGGGTTAACTGTGGTCGGTAAGCCCACCCGCTTCACAATCTCTGCTACAGTGTGGTTCTTTTAGCTCCCAATGTCGACAATGAACTGTAGCAGGGAACCCTTTAGCCACATCTGGGAGTGGAAGAGGTGCTCCTCCTCCTCTGGATCTTTGGGTTCCTCCTTCTGGATCTTTATGGTGGCGACGGTGGCACTGAGCTCCCCATCAATAATCTACTTCCCTTTTTCATTCCCCTTGTCGGGCTCTATCTCAAAGTCAAAATATGCATATGATTATGAAGCCTTCAATTCGGCCACCAGTGACTGCTTGGTTCGACACTCACTTGTGTTGTGGGTGGAGCTCTTATGGAACTTACACCACTTTCACGTGTCCTTCTTCGAATTCATAGTGTTGTACTTTCCTTGTGGCCTTGGTGGGTTGTCCTGGGCCGTCCTACCTTTGCTTTGTCCTTTGTTATGTGGTTTGGGGTCACCTTTCCCTTTCTTCGGATTCACACATCCAAAGTCTCACTTCTTCTATTTAAATTTCTACTCGATATTGACAGTGTAATGGTACGTCGTGCTAATAGAAGAGATGTCTAGGAACTCCATCTCATTCTAGATGTATCTATGTAGGCAGTCACGGTACTTGAGTACCAAATGTTTCTCAAAATCCTTGATACCCAACTTTTTGTGAAGGGCATGAAAAAAATTGGTAAACTCCACACATCTTGGTCGTTCACTTGTCGTAGTGATCCAGGTTCGGGTTTGAAGGAGGACCTTTCCAAGACCTTTTACTTTCGTGATGTGTTAAAATTGCTTTTTAAAATAACATTAACAAATACAGTTGTAGACTGCAAGGAAGAGGAACATAACAATCATCATCACATGAAAACAAAAGTCATTGATAACGGAGTTCATCCAGGAGGGACTATGTCTCTGAACCCCTGTGTCAAGATGGTGTAGGCCGCTACATTATGTGTTGTCAATAAAGATGTTGTACACAGAGATGATGTCTCAATCATACAAGGAAGAACTCCCTCACGCAAGAGTGTCTCTAAGAGATGTTCCACAGCTATAACTCTTAATCAAAAAACTCCTATCAGTATGACCCAAAACAAGCATGGTGCACATCCGGTCAACATGGCATAAAAGGGATGTCAAAGAAAAACACATGCATCACAACATCAAGAGTATCCCAACAACATACAACAAGGGATATCAAAGCATAACATAAAGAGTTATGATAGAAAGTACATGACATAGAAATATTCTGCATAACATAAAGAAAGGAATCATGACAACATGAAATAAACAAGATCCTGCATCAATAATGAATCATGGGTCTATACAACATAATGCAAAAAGAATAAGTACATGAAAATGATGAATCATATACCTCACAACCAAGGGTCGTCTAAAGCAAAGGCTATCAAAGTGTTGAATCTCGCTGAAACATCGATCTCACATCATCGATCGCAAGAAGAAGATTGTTCGCACATGAAGATGAACATCTGCACTGGCACTTAGAAAATTGACTGAAAGAATAAATGAGAGAAAGACAAATCTGAATACACCATCAAATTTGTGGCATCAAGTAGTACTGAAATGACTATCCAAAATCCGAATTCTAAGAATTTTAAAATTCGGAGCACAAGGAATCTTTTAGATTCCCCCGGGATTCCTCAAAGATTTTGTTTTAAGGATGAGCTGAAATCCGCTGCTCAGATGTTAAATCTGATTTCACCATTAGTATCCCTACAGAAGACCATGAAAAACAAGTATAAACTTGACCATATTCTGACAAAGTGAAATTTTACCTCCTTGGGAAAATTTCATGGTTCATGGTTCTGCTCCCTGTTTTTACTGAAATCATGGTTCCACGTGTAATCTGGAAATGACCGAAAAATGTAGACCTCTAATGAAGAAACAGACAGCACCATTGCGCTCGTGGTGATGGGAGGTGTAAAAACCATATAACATTTGTCAATTTCTAAGAAGTTGAATATTTTACCCTCCTCCAAAATTCATGGTTCCTGCATCAAAAAATTATTAAACTGCCTAGATTTCCATGCCAGCTCCTATCTCAAAATTTGTGCAGTCCTTCTTCTACTTGGCAATGTTAGAAAAATAAAGTTCTAAATAATACTTGGGCGGATTAAACTATAAGGTGGTTATGGTTTATTTTTACCAAAACTCACTTTTAAAATACCATATCCCAACTTTACCCAACCGTATTCTATACATATATATAAAAATTATATTTTTTTTTAGTTGGCTACACCTGAGGTTTTATGTGCTGTACGTGGAGGATTTTGGTTGTCACCATATCTCCTTGTATCCCGTGCAACCATATCCGTGAACCATACATTGTGTTGGTTGTGCCATAAATGGCATACGACGGTTTTGATTTATATGGGGTGTGGGCAGTTGGGTCCATGCCCCAAGGGCTGCCATGTGGGTCCCACTTGCTTAGTGGGATGCGATGTGGCACACTGTGGGCCCCACCTTTTCCCTGTTATGTCAAACTTTGAAGAGCTCTATCTTTTGCATACGAGCTCGGTTTGACAAACAGTTCACGCCTATGTGATTAGAACGAAGAGATCTATGATCTGGTCCTGGATTGAAGTCATTCTAAAGACTCTGATTTTTGAGCCTCCATAAACCCTCTTTGTCTTATGTGTTCCTGAAGATCCACCTAGATCACGTAGAGTGGTCCACTTTATGTATTTGTCATCGTAGCTCTCGACAGGGTAGTACTACTCCTTGATGGCATCTTGGAATGAATTCGAAGTGAGAGTGGCTAAAAACAGTGAGGTTGTACTTTCATCCTTGTGCTCACAATAGGTTTCCCACCAGTCCTTGACGTGGGGGGCGGCTTTGAGAAGAGAAAAGGTAATATTTTGTTAGCTAGAAAAATCATGAATAGAAAAATATTTTTCTAGTAGATTCAACCATTTATCTATTGCATCTACATCTATTTGGGCCTTAAATATAGGAATGTCAAAGTTTACTTATACCTTAAAAGGTATGGAGCCTCCAGATTGGATGTTGGCTGTGGATGCGCCGCCAGTGGGCAACCATTGAAGGATCGAGGGAAAGTTATCCATCATTGTGTTCCTTTATTTCTCTAGGGCCTCCTCAACCAATATTTTGATAGGATCTCATGCTCCATCATCTTTCTTTTCTTCTCCCATGGGAGGCCATCAGATTTCTGAGGCTGGTCTTGTAGAGGTTCGACAAGTTTGAGCCCTAACTCCTTATATCACAACCTCGTTGGGAACATGAAAAGAATAAAAAATAAAGAGTAGACCGCTCTGATACCACTAATATGAATTTAAACAGGAACGCAACAACTTATAGATATAACCATAAAAATAGACATGCAACAGACATAAAAATATATTTCATTAATATCAAGTAATGAAATATGCTTACAAACAGAATGGAAATGAGACTAGCTTGGGCAATGGTAGCTTATCTCTGAGAAGAGATGTGGTGGCTACATGCCTCTGAACTGAGTTACCATGAGGCTTAAGTTCCTTTCTATTATTAAACAATAAGAGAAAACCCAAAACAACCAAATCCTAAATCAAAGTGATGTAACACTAAGAGTTTATGGGCACCGTTGGGGTTAGTTGGGAAACCAACTTCCTGGGGTCGTAACTTGGTCATATTATTTCTGTGACATGCATGACACCTCATTGGAAAGATATCTTTGAGGAATACATCTAAAAATGTGACTTCAATGAAATCTCTTAGAGGAATATTGGCAAAACAATATCGTTTAGTGCCTCAAAATGGCTCTGGAAGTTCAGGACCTTAAAAACTATCAAAAATAGTAAACTATGCTACAATTAAGGAAACTAAAAAACTGAAAAGAACAATGGTGGGTGTCCACATGGAATAGGTGGGTGACCACCAATATCTACCTGGATCATTCCTCCCCCCTTAGGAAGGAATGGTCTCCATTGCACTGATTTCCTCCATGAGATGAGGAAACTTCTACTAAACTTGGTCCCTAGTGAGCCATTTTCCTTGGTGCAGGAGTTGGACAGATTTGACAACTCGATACATTTGGATCTTCTGATGGCAAGTGTTCTTAATCTATGTGTCCATGATCCAATCAGTTGCATCTTGTTCCATGTAGTCTGGATTTAACTATGTTGGTGTGAGTTGTTCTATAATGTCCGATGTGTCCAATAATCATGGAAAGTATGGCCGAAGGTGATCCACATTGAACACTAGGTGAAGGCCCAGGAATGGGGGAATGGTGAGCTCAAGAGAATTATCTCTCACAACCTTGGTGATGGTTTACGGTCCATATTGAAGAGGGGGAATCTTGCAATGGGGTCCAACGAGGTGCTCCTTCTGCAAATGTAACCAATCTTTGTCACCCACTTGGAACTTGTGTGACACCTGAAGTTGATCATGCCACTGCTTTTACTTAGCATTGGCTTTTTCCAATATGTCATGGACATGTTGGAGGATGTGTTGAATGTGCTCAATGAATCTATTTTCTTGATCGACTTCAGACTGGACATGAGTGGAATCTGCCTGATTCGCAGGAATTGGTATTTCCACATCAATGGGACATAGTGGCTGGAATCCCAAGACCACCTAGAAAGGGTTTTGGCCAATCGAGCTGTGGAGAGAGCCCGATTGTAGCTGTGTTGGACATAGGGGAGGATCTCATCCCCTATGCATGGATTCTTTGAGTTGTACATGTGAATAATGTGTACGATCATCATGTTGATGACCTCTGTCTGGCCATCAAATTGGGGATGGAAAGTTGTGGACTTACTGAGCTTGGTGTCAAACATTGACCAAATATTGGACCAAAATGTACTGAGGAACCTCTTGTCTTGATCTGAGATGATAGACTGTGGGATTCCAAAGTGTAACCACACTCGTTCAAAGAAGAGTTTAGTAGTGGCTTTTGCTGTGATAATGTTCTTGTAAGCTTCCATAATGGCCATCTTCGAGAATCTCTCGATGACCACAAAAACACAGTCGTTGCCATGCTTAGTAGATGGAATGCTTGACATGTAATCCATGGAGATTGATTCCCAAGGTCGATTTGGAAATGACATAGGAAGTGCAGGATCTAATGTACTTCCCAACATCCTATCGAATATTCATCTAATAGAAATGCTTATGCAGTACTACCACGATTTTCTCAACCCCGAAATACCAAGCAGCCCAACTGTAGTGCGGTTCCCAAATCATCTTCATATGCTCACTTGAAGGAACACAAAGGTGTCCTAGGTGGGATAAAGAGAATCTTGGAGGTGAAAATCTAGAACCTCTTAACCTTCCAAGGGCAAATGGTATGTGTGGCTGAATTTTGGGTCACTTTTGTAGAGGTGGCCATTCAAAACTCTCATGCCCACAAGAGTTGAGCATGGTTGTTAATGCCATGATCAGTGGTCAGCTGAGGTAGTCTACGACATTATTTGTTCTGCCCTTCTTGTACTTGATATTCAAATGGAATTGTTGCAAGTATGTGGACCACATCTGATGGTGATCATTCTGCAACTTCCCTTGCATCTGTATGAACTACAGGGGTCAATGGTCTTTGTGGATGACCGTTTCCTTCCACAAAATGTAATGCTTCCATTATCAGAAGGCCTCCAGAATGGAATACATCACTTTGTCATAAGTGGGATACTTCCAGACTGTGTCTGAAAGTGTCTCACTGTGATATGCCACTGGGTGCCCCTATTGATTAAGGACTTCCCCAATAGCATAGTTATAGGCATCTGTGTTGATCTCAAATGGTTGTTGCAATTCTGGTAATGTGAGCACTCGTGCAGAGTAGAAGCATTATTTCAACTCTGCGAATTCCTTCTATTGAGATTCAGACCAAAATAATTTTTCTTTCAGTCCTCATTTGGTGACTTGACTCAAGGGCCAAGTGATATGAGAGAACCCCATCATGAACCTACAATAGAAATTGGCAAGACCAAGAAAGATGTTGAGCTTCGTCAGAGTGGTTGGAGATGGCCAATCCCGCATGGCTTGGATCTTATCTAGATCCACATGCACCTCCTCTTCATCAATAATGTATCCCAAATATTGAACCTGGGTCATGCCAAAAGTTTATTTCTCCAAATTGGCACATAGCTTGTGTTGCCCTAGTGTTTCGAGAAATTGTCGAATGTGATGGAGGTTCTCTTCCCAACTCTAGCTGAGGATCAGGATGTCATCCAAGTATACCACTAAAAATGAGTTGGTGAATGGCTGTAAGATGTCATCCATAAGCCTCATGAAGGTTGCACGAGCATTCGTCAACCTAGCAAGCATAACCAACCATTCAAAAAGGCCATCCTTAGCCTTGAAGGAAGTCTTCCACACATCGGAGGGTTCTATTGGTACCTGTTGATATCCGGACTTCAAATCGATCTTGCTGAAATATTGTTCCCCCTTGGGTTGGTCCAAAAGGCCATCAATCTGAGGGATCAGGTACCTATTCCAGACAGTGATCTTGTTCAATGCTTGATAATCAATACAAAGTCTCCAAGTCCCATCCTTCTTCTGTACCAACATGATCGAGCTCCCACAGGGTGATGAACTTGGCTGAATGTGACCTTTCTGCAATAGCTCCTAAACTTGCCTATTGATTTCATTATTATTTAGAAGGAAGCATTAATAGATTGGTCCATTGGGCAACAGCGCACCTGGGGTCAGATCAATGGAGTGCTTAACCTGACAATGTAGAGGCACCCTTGCAGGGGAGTTGAAGATGTCCTCATACTCCTCCATGATTTTTTCCATCTATTGTTGTCATGCAGAGGGTCCTTGCCTGGAGGTCGTGGCCACCGTCTTCTTCTTTCCTTGGGGGTGTGTCATCAGGAAAAAAAAAATTCTGGTGTTTGGAATGAGCTTACTACATTTTTTTCAGTAACCAGAGAGATGGCGGTAGGCGGTGCCACCTCTGGTATCCTATACAACTTATTTCCCAATGTAACAATACCAACGCGAGGCCTTGACTCATACACATCATGTCACTTCGACAAGTATGGTTGGCCTAATAATACATCACAAACATCAAGGGTATCAACATCACGTAATACCTCATACGTGAAGGTCTTGATGCTATATTGAAGGTGACATTGTTGGCAAACATGCAGATCCCATCCTTGGTGAAGCCACCAGACGATGTATGATTATGGGTGTGCTCTAGTCGATAAGCTCAACTGCTTCATGACCTCTACTGCAAAGAGGTTCTTTTCTCTCCCGATGTCGGCATGAACTATAGCGAGGAACCCTTTACCCACATCTGGGAGTGGAAGAGACACTCCTTCTCCTCTAGATATTCGAGTTCCACCTTTTGTATCTTTGTGGTGGCAACGGTGGCATTGGGATCCACATCAATAATTTTCTTCCCTTTGTCATTCCCCTTGTCGGGTTCTAACTAAATTCGAAACATACATATGATTATGAAGCCTTCAGTTCTTCCACCAGTGACAGCTTGGCCCGAAACTCATTTGTGTTGTGGGTGGAGCTCTTATGAAACTCATGCCACTTTCCCATGTCCTTCTCCATATTCGTAGTCTTTTTCTTTGTTTGTGGTCTCGATGGGTTGTCTTGGGTTGTCCCGCCTTGGATTTGTCCTTTATTCTGTGGTTTGGGAGCACCTTTCCCTTTCTTCGGATTCGCAGATCCAAAGTCTCGCTGCTTTTGTTTAAAGTTATGCTCGATATTGATGGCATATCGGTACGTCGTGCCAAGTGAGGAGATGTCCAGGAACTCCATCTCATCCTTAATGTATCTATGTAGGTAGCCATAGTACTTGAGTACCAAAGGTTTCTCAAAATCCTTGATACCTAACTTCGTGCGAAGGGTATGAAAAAAATTGGTAAAATCTGGCACATCTTGGTCCCTTCCCTACCGCAACGTGGTGCAGTTTATGTATTTTTCCTCGTATCTCCCAACAGGGTAGTATTTCTCCTTGATGGCATCCTCAAATGAATTGCAAGTGGGATCGGCTTAAAATAGTGAGGTCTTACTTTCATCCTTCCACTCACAATAGGTTTCCCACTAGTCCTTGACGTGGGGGGTGACTTTGAGATGAACAAAAGTAATCTTTTCTCGGCTGGAAAATCATGAACAACAAAATATCCTTCTATTGGATTCAACCATTTATCTAAAACATCTACATCTATTTTCCTCTCAAATATAGGAATGTCAAAGTTTACTTGTACTTTAAAAGGTATGAAGCGTCTAGAGTGGCTGTTGGATGTGGATGCGCCGCTGGTGGGCAACCATTGAAGGATCTCGGAAACTTATCCATCATCGTGTTCCTTAGTTTCTCGAGGGCCTCCTCAAGCAATATTTTGATACGATCTCCTTATCCCTCATCTTTCTTCGCTTCCCCCATGGGAGGTTGATGATATTTCTGAGCCTGGTCTTGCAAAGGTTTGACCAATTCGAGCCCTCACTCCTTATATCTCGACCTCGTTGGGGACATGCAAAGAAAAACAAAGAAAAAGTAGACTGCTCTCATACCACTGATCCGAATGTAAAAGGGAACAAAACAAATTACAAATATAACCATAAGTATAGAGATGCAGTTGAAATAACACTATCTTTCATTAATATCAAATAATGAAATATGCTTACAAACAAAATGGAAGTGAGACTAGCTCAGGTGATGGTAACTCATCTCTGAGAAGAGATGTGGTGGCTACAGGCCTATGAAGTGAGTTACCATGAGGCTCAAGGGCCTTTTTATTATTCAATAATAAGAGAAAAGGCTAAACAACCAAAACTCTAACCCAAGGAGATGTAACTCTGAGAGTTTATGTGCCCCGTTGGGGTTAGTTGGGAAGCCAACTTCCTGGGGTTACAACTTGGTCATATTATCTATGTTTTACGTGCATGATACCTCATTAGAAATATATCTCCGAGAAATACAACTAGAAATTTGATTTCATTAAAGTTGCTAAAGGGAATATTTCCAAAAAAGCGTCATGTAGGGCCTCAAAACGGCTCCGGAAGTTCAGGACTTGAAAAACTGCCAAAATTAGTAAATTGTGCTACAATTAAGGGAAGTGAAAAATTGAATGAAACAATGGTGGGGGTCCACATGGAGTAGGTGGGTGGCCACCAATATCCACCTAGATCATATACCAACAACATATTTCCCCTGCCTATTTTTATTCTTCTTCTTATTCCCTTTCTTCTTTTTCTTATCCACCTAGTCACTAACTCGGAGGCTTTCACTAGATGAAGAGGAAGAAGAGGAAGAACACTAAACAAGTGAAGAAGGAAAATGGTAAACTTTAGGATCAATTTTTTGAGGTGGAGGACTACTTAGCTAAGAAGAAATTTGGACATTCGGAACCATAGGGGTCAAAAACAATGAAACTTGAAAACCAATGGTAAATTTGGGAAGAGACAACGTTTCCATATAAGGAGCACCAATATTTCCAAAAGAAGGAAAATGAAGAGGGTTCCCATCAAAGGAGTTTCCTTGACTGGTGGACTCAAGAACTATTTCCATTAGCCTTAGGCTAAGATCTACTAAGGATTTTTTCCATGGGGAGGGTGTTATTCCTCGATCAATTAATTGATTTTAGAAATTAACATCAGAAAATAAAACAAGGAGGTAAACTAGGAAAAAGGTTTACCAAGCAACCGTGAACTACAATATACACCTTGGAGAGCCAAGGACTTAACATACGTATTGGAAATCTCCCTGAATGTTGTGCTCGATGTATCACTGTATACAAGGAAGTTGTCTCACTTACCTATGGCAAGGATAGCAACCTATGGTGAACTTCGAAAATATACTCGACGATACATGGAAGTGCAGTCCGTAGTAGTGTTTTCTAATGTGTAACCGTTCAATGAGAGTGTTTCTATATAATTATCATGCGTGGAGCACCATACAATATACCCAAAGGTGAGTGGGGAATGATCCTATACACTTACTTACGTGGAACAAGATATCACCCCCACAATTTAATGTTGACAAATAATAATAGCTCCTACATTTAAATACGTCGAAACACTTCCCTTGCCTAGACTTCTATGTGTCTCATTATGTTTCAAATGTTCTTATAGTTAATTGAGGTTAAATTTAGAGTTGTTCTTGGATTATGTTTCAATCTAAAGGCTCAAAAATCGATATCACCTATGATGCGACTAATATGACAAAAAGAACTCTTTTCATTTTCCTTTTAATAATGAAAGGCCTAACTAAGTAGGGAAAGAAGAAATCAATAAAAAATGAAACAAACAAGTGATGCAATAATTGATCTATATAACTTCACTTTTCCAATCAAAATCAAAGCCCTATATGCAATGCATGATGCATAAGATTTCTTCTTTTTGATTCCACATAGTTTTCATATGAAAACTAATATATTTTCCTAATCATTGATAAAATAAACTATTCAAGATGATGACTAAAACACCAATTCTTTCAAGAACTCAATGTTCAAACAATTCAAATTGCTAATGACCTAATGACAAGAACAAAGGAATATCTAAACAAATTCTTGTCAGAGGCACTCAAAGCCAAAAGAAAATAAGATGAAGGATTATGAGAGACCAAGACACACTTAGGGACATAAGGAGGACCAACTGGAACAAAGTTAATCAAAGATAAAATCACAAAAAGGAAATTTTTTGC
Source organism: Pinus taeda (assembly GCA_000404065.3). Classification (NCBI taxonomy): domain Eukaryota; kingdom Viridiplantae; phylum Streptophyta; class Pinopsida; order Pinales; family Pinaceae; genus Pinus; species Pinus taeda. The sequence goes on from APFE031512966.1 coordinate 29,106, forward strand.
ATCAAATAGAGATCATAGCAGGTGCTGAAAGGGCTAGGGTACATTGCAACATAGGTTCAAAGAAGGCTAGGGTGCACTCCAATGCACTGTCTCTACATCGTAGGGTGCAATGATCAAGGAAAGCGAAGTTTCAATAGAAACAATGCAAGTAAAGATCAATGAAAGGTCTTCTTAGGTTTGTTCTTGACTCAATAAGATAGTAAAGGTATGAAGAAGAGGTAAAATAAGCACAATGAACAAAAAACTACCCAGGGAATACACTATTCCCCAGTGGAGTCACCAATTTTTTATGTAAAATATATGATTGCAGACAGAAGTATCTTCCCTAGGCCTAGTGGACTGACATAGGACAATATAAATACAAAGGCACTAATGCTTTCCTTAACGTAAATAGATAATGGCAATAAGCCTACTTGGAACCTATCGTATGCCTCACTCATTCCTTGGCTTGAATGCTCAAATTCTAGCTCCAAATGGTATTATTAGAACTTGCATAGTTAGATAACACAAGCCAACGATCCATGGAATCTATGTGGCATCATCTAATCACTTTATTCAATAGACAAACATGGTATTGAAATATATAAAACAATAACATGATATATAAGAAAACACAATTTTTATTTATTTATAGAGATGGAGTGAGCTACAACCATGAATAGGTGTTGATCCTGTAGAAGATCCCCTCCAAGTTGACTTGTCCTTTCCTTGTCACAAAGTGCACCTCTAATCACCCTAATGCATGGAAAGATATATCTCACAACAACAACATAAGGGTAGAATCACTCTCCAAAAGTCAACAACAACCAACCAGGTGCTTACGGAATGAGGTAAATATATATGAAAGAGAGGTAGTTCATGAATTCTTATCCATTTACCAATTTAGGCTTGAGATCCAAAAGAGATGGGAGGATGAGCTCAAGGGATAAGATGGTGATTTCTCCAAGGTGGAATAAGATAGGATTCAAGTGTTCATCCAACGTAAATGGTTGAAAAAACCTTTGGAAGCTTTTGGAAGATGAAGCTTTAGAATTTTTATTTTTTATTTTTTCTAAATTTATGAAACCAATGTACCCCCACAGTTATGCAGGGTACCCTACATAGCACCCTGAGAGAAGGAGAGACTGCACTGCAACACAATTACTCTATAATGCAGGGTGTGTTGGCCCTTAAAATCACTGAAATTAAGAATTTAAGGGAAGAAATTCAAGGATTAAGGTGAAACATGCTTAGCGCTTTGTACGAGGGTGATGACAAGGGGTAACAGGATGTTCATTGATCTAGTTAATAGGCATATTGACCAGATGTGACAATTTTCCACTGAAGGTGAGGTTCATTGTTTTCAATAGAGACATTATTTTTATATATTTATGAAAAATAAAATTATTCTATATAATTATA
>APFE031512986.1:0-10437 GCA_000404065.3 Pinus taeda
AGCAACACCTTCAGTAGGGGGTGATGATGAGCCTCATAAATGGGTAATTATATGGGATCATTTTACCTCCTAACCTAGTCAAATCAACCATTCTCTTAGCTTATTGTATGATTTTCTAATTATATTTATGCTTATAGAGTGAGTTGAGTTGGTTATGATTCCATGTGGTCTAACATGTGTTTAATGCATATTATTGATGAATTTCGAGGTCAAAGTCAAGGCTCTAGTGGAAAAATGGCAGCAATAACTCGAAGTGGATAAAGAAGAGGACTTATAGGAGGTAATCCCCCTCATTTATTACTCCTCACTTCGAATTCCCCTTCATTCAGCTTGGAGAACAAGCAGCCGAGCAAGTGAAGGATGACTGATGATTATCTCGAGATTTGGGAGCCAAGCCTTCCTGATTTTAATGAAGCTATTGGTAGATTCATTTTTATAACTAGAGAGGCATAGGGCCTCACTAGGGTCGTATTTTTGTTGGATTTTTGCTTATGTAAACTCTGCTCCAACTTCAAGCTTATTATTTTGTGACGATTTCATGTAATCTTGTTATTGTTTTGATAATAAAGATGGAATCATTTTTGAGCTAGCACTGAGTTACCTTAGAGGATTGAAGCTCTTGGGTTAGGGCCCAATCCAAGCAACCAAGCTCCTCTTTACTTGTATTTGTATTTTAATTTCAGTTTGTAGATTAGGTTGCTATTAGATGTATTTCTTTTATGGTTAATAATAGGTTGCTTTTGTCGATTCAGTAGTTTTCTTCCATTTGTGCTTTCTATAGCAAGTTAAGCAGTGATAAAGAGAAGATTCAAAATTCTAGCAATAGTGCCTTGGCCTCTCTTCCTCCCTTTGGGACCATTATTTGAGGCAAAGACCCTCTTGCTGCCCCAAAAACACAGATTTTCCTCATTCATAAGACTTCTAGTGTTTGCAGCTTTTTAGTAGGTTAATAGTCCAGCTTTGCTTTGCTTCAGATCTTCTTCATCATGCTCACTTTTTATTTGCAATATTATTCTTTCATGCTTTCCTTTCTTTCAACATCTCTCATCATTTCCTTTCATAGATCATAGTTTAGACCATTTTTATGCAAAACTCTGTTTTCCTAAATGCATTCATTTCACTTGTTGCTTGATTTCCTTGGTTAACTATCAGTTCCTTTGCAGTAGGTCTCTTCTAGCATTAGGCCAGCTTATCAGCCATCACATCCTCCATCTGGTCCATTCCCTACAGGTCACCCAAACCTCACCTCAATTCTGCCTTAGTTTCTTGCATTTTCCATAGAACTTCTTCCTCTCTCCTTGAGCAAACCCAACCATCTTCCTCTCTCCTGGTGATTCTTGGTAGACCCTAGGCACCCTAGCACCTCATTCCAACCTTCATCCACATTTTTCATCGACTCTCACACCCTCAAAACAGTGGAAACTTCTCTCGGCCTCCTCCTATAGGCCTCCTGTATTTCCCTGTTTTCCTCCTGTATATTTCCTGTGTCCTCCTGTAGTTTTTCTTGTAGGCTTTCTTTTGAAGGCCGAGTGTGGGAAAAGCCTCCAGAAGACCACCTGAGATCTCCTAGGACCCATCCACACCATCCTACATCCTCTCAAGTCCCAAAACCACCCTCCAACGCCACCTATTTGCTGCCACATTCACACACTAATTACATGCATGTCAAATTCACATAAAAATACATAAAAATCCAAAAATATGTTTTTTGCTTATTTACTTCCAGAAATAGCTTAGCTATATGTTGTTTACTTCCTTGAGTAGGTAATGGAATTCCTTTCATGGTTTTCATAGTGCTTTATGCAAAAGTAGGATTAGTTGGTTAATTAGGGTTTATTAGGTTTGCTTTACATTTCAGTCTTTCTCCTTTCTGCAGTTAGAGTATCATCTATAGAGTAATCTTTCTCTCCTTTTATCACATATAGAGCTTCTTCTAGAATCCATAGAATTTGGCTTGAGATCCTAGTGATCTTGCGCCAACTGACCAAGTGACAACCTACAGTAAGAACTAGTACTTGTGCATACAAGATCAATGCTTCCAAGTTTGTTATGAACTACCGGGTTGATAAGAGTAAAGTAGGCAACACAGGAGTTGCAACATTATTGCTACAATACTAGTGCTCACCAGGTGGGGAGGATCCAATCATTCCTCCCAACCATTCGGGATAAACCCAATTGACATGTTGTGTTGTAGTTATAGGAGAAGAAATGCCAATTACAAAAAGAGTCTTAAAAGTGCAAAAATAAGGCCACTACATGTTCTTAAAGGATGAACTAAGAATTGAAAGCAATTAGTAATTCTACCAAAAAATCAAATCACAATATTGCATGAAACAAACTTTATTATGCAACCAAATCACAAAAACATAGATCAACGAATTAAATAATATCCTCTTCGAGGGGGAAACCTCATTTACATTACATAAATGAACAATTCTTAGATGATACAAATGACAATTCCTCCTTTCTATATATATGAGTCTAAGAGGTCACAATATAAACAGAGCCTACAAAACAATAATAATGTAAGGGCACAAAAATAACAATAGTGGGCTTCTATGGGGCACAATAATAAAAATATGGGGACTACATGGCCACAACAATAATAATAAGGGGGCTACACTAACAATAACAATAAGGGGCTACACTAGTAGTATAGGGACCTAACAAACTTGCTTGCAAAAGGAGACAAATTATTTGAACTAAAAATCAAGTGATAATTTTATAGGAACTAGACTTGCTCGCAAAAGGAAATAAATCACTCTTTTAATGAAATTAAATAAAATACTCCTATGGGATCTACTTATAGAAAGGAAATTAACTTTTTCTTGAAAGGAAAAATTCAACCAAAAATTACTCTGCGTATAAAAGGAATTGTGCCATGACCTTTCCAATTCGTAAATGGTGGGCAGTGTTAGCTTTGTTGGCGTTTGGCCCAAAAATGGATCCAAAATACTCCCAGAGTCTCCAAAGTTTGCTTAAAATCATGCAAAGGGATCCAAAAATGCTCTTAGAATCTTCAAAAATGCTTAAGATCATCCCAAGATTCAAACAAGCAAGGGAGGAGAGCCCTTGGAAGAGCAAAAATGCTTAAAAAACCATGAAAAACCCACAAACACAGGCTTAAATAGTGAATAAACAATCACCGTTAGATCTAGCAGATCAATGGCCCAGATCTAGGCAGCTAATCGCAATCGGCCAAGCAGAGGGGATAATCTAAAGGTGGGTGCATGACATCGCCGATCAGCAATCACCGATGATCAAATCAGCGGGTCGCATCGATGGGAGCATATGTTATATATATAGAGGGCCGAGGATTGAGTGACTCATGATTGCGATTTATCACATCGCCGATATCGCATTGGCACTCTACCAAGGGTTGGGGCCTATTAGCACTACTACATAGCTTCGGTTTTTGAAGGTTAGAAATAAGCTTGGTCCTTTTGGTTATGCTTAAATGGAGCTCTTAGTGGTCGCTTTCTCCTTTTCCTTTGCCCCGCTCATTATCCCTTCATCTCTATTTCCCCTACCTTTCTTCTAAGACAAACAAAATCCCTTGTGTTGTAAGCCTCGAGAACTAAAGCCAAAACCCCATGAAATCGTGCCCATACAACTTTGCACCCTTATGAAATCATCGCCTTTAATCACAGCCGTCGATTTCCGCCTCTCGATCCAATGGCTCCTTGTCACGCCCGATAGAAAACTTGTACAATTAAATCCCCATCGTCCGATCATCTCCGCCAAGATTGGACGACCCTCACACATTTCGCGCCCATAACGTGATGGAATGTTAGCACGTAATGGAGAGTGGTTTTTATCTCTCCTCTTCCGCTACATGTCACGCGTTGAATGGAATCACGCACCCTCACCCTTTTACTGCCTAACGCCCAAAGGCGGTGTGATCGATATCACTTACCGCTTAATCCTTCTTCCCCGCCTGATAACCACTGTGCGCCTTCTCCACCTTATCACCGTTTGACCTGTCCGCCTGAGATTCAACGACCTACATTCATCCCACTCCCGCTTTTCCCGACATCCCCGCCGACCCATCTCCGCTGTCTATTCTCCTGATACGACGACCGATCTTTCTCCTTCATCCAACCCGTCTATTCGCTAGGCAGTCCACACCCCTTGACTAGTTCGTGTGCCCGAAGGACAAAGGTGATCGACCACCAGTACCAGTCGTAGTTGCTCCTCAACAACCACATTTAATAGATAGTATGGCCAAAGAGAAAAAGGATAGAGCATGAGTATATAACTGCATTTAGCAGTTATGGAACTTCATGGATATGAACACTCCAGCTACCTGAGAGGAAAACAGAACACCTGAAAAAGATCCGATTCATCCACTAAAGTAAGCAAACGCACTCAAAGGCTCCATTAGGCAGTTAAATGCAGTTGGTCGTCAATTATGACCCCTCCATACGTAAATGACCAAGTGCTTTTGTAATGAAACTCTATATATACCGAAAAACAAGATGTAATCAGGGTTGATGGTTGATGTTTTGATGTAAAGTTCAACTTCTGGAGATTGTAACTGTTTTGACACTTGCAGCGTCTCATCTTCATTTTCAGCTAATACAAGCTTCTTTTGCTGTTAATTGCTCACTTTCCATTTCCCTTCTCTTCCAAGTTGTGCCTGATACGCTGTGTTCCTGAACTCTTTATGTTTAGCATTAGAGTAGTTGTCATCCTATCTCTGTGTTAAAATCTTGTATGTACCATTGAATGAGTTATTCAGGTTTCTCTTCTTCTAGTGCCAGAGAGCTGTCATCCTGTCTGTGCATTGGTAGATTAGATTTGCAGACTTCTTTACTGGTTGCAGTTGGCCATCACATGGTCTTATGCATCTGCTGGTGTGGTCAATGACTCAGATCTCATTGTAAGATAGGTTAGAAATCTTTGCCAAACAAAGCATCATAGGCTTAGGTCTTATCAAAATGAGGTTTGGGATTCCATTGAAAATTTCTTTGATGCCTTTAGCATAACTTATGTCCTTAGAAATGAAAACATACATGCAGATTCTTTGGATGTTTCTGCAAGCTCATTTAAGATTCCTGATCAAACATAACTGTTATACCAAATCTAGGTTAAATACAGGCCATCTATACCTGATAACCAAAAGCATTGGTAGGTCTTTGAGGATGATAAACAACTAAAATCTTTCCTTCAACTTGTAGGTGAATTTTCTCTTCTGCAAATTGATGAAGACAATCTTGATATGGTCAATCCTCAAGTTTATGATGATCCAGAATCAAATTCCAAGATTGCAGATCATGAAATCATACAATTATTAAACAACTTCATTCCTAAGGGGTCAATTCCTTTAGATAAATTATAATGATGTCCCTCGAAACCCTCCATCCATTTCTCCTGAAGATGACATAGAAGAAATCAATATTTGAACCGAAGAACAAGTGCAAAATATAAAAATATCTACATCTTTAGCCCCATAAGTTAAAGATGAATATCTTAAGTTACTTAAAAAATACAAAGATGTTTTTGCTTGGTCTTATGCCGATCTTAAACTTATGATACATCCGTCATTGAACATAAGATCCCACTAAAAAATGAAGCTAAACCCTACCAACAAAAACTTAGAATAATTAATTCAGTTCTTCTACCAACTATTGAGAAAGAGTTTAAGAAAATGTTAGATGCACATATTGTTCTTCCATTAACATATTCTAATAGGATTGCCAACCTAGTACCTATCGGGAAAAAGAATGGTGATATTAGACTCTGTGTTGATTTTAGAAACTTGAATAAAGCATCACTAAAGGATAACTATCCATTACCTAAGATGGATCAGTTACTTCAATAGGTTTCTGGAGCTAACAAACTTTCTATATTAGACAACTTTTCTGGTTATAATCAGATAATGGTAGACAAAGAGGATAGGGAAAATACTACCTTCACAACACCTTGGGGTACTTTCATGTATGCAAGGATGCCTTTCGGTTTGACAAATGCAGGAGCTACATTCCAAAGAGCTATGGATATAGATTTTGTAGGCCTAGTAAAAAAATTTCTTGTTATTTATCTTGATGACCTTACAAATTTTTCTAATTCTAATAAAAAACATTTAAAGCACTTGATGAAGGTTTTTTAAAGATGCAGTAAATTTGGGATATCATTGAATCCAAAGAAGTCCCTATTCGCTATCATTGAAGGTAAATTACTTGGCCATATAATTTCCAAAGATGGAGTAATTATTGATCCAAACAGAGTATCAACCATTCAGACATTATAACTACCAATAAATAAAAAAGGAAGTTCAAGCTTTTCTTGGTGAAATCAACTTTTTAAGAAGGTTCATACCCAATTATCCTAAAATTGTTAAAGATATAACTGATATGCTTAAGAAGGGTCATGAAGTTAAATGTTTTGTCTCTTCCAAAGATTCATTTGATCAAATCAAGAAAGCTATCTCTCGAGCTCCAGCCTTGGCTAGCCCTGATTATACCAAACCATTCAATATCTTTTCCTTTGCCTCTGAAACAACCCTTATTGTTGTTTTATTACAAAAGAATGAAGATTCCCATGACCAACCTATAGCCTTTTCTATCGAAGTTATGAGAGATTTTGCACTCAAATATAACATAATTGAGAAGCAGGCTTAAGCCCTAATCCAATCCTTGAAATCTTTCAGGATGTATGTTTTACATTCAACCAATATAGCATATGTTCCCAACAGTGTTGTTGAAATTGTTCTCACTCAACCAGATACTGATGGGAGGAGAGGTAGATGGATCACCCAAATTTTGGAGTATGATCTAACTATCAAAACCACAAAGCTAGTAAAAGGTCAAGGATTAGCTAAGCTCCTAGTTGAATCTAATTGTAAAGTGTTAGGCATCAACTTTGTTTTGGAAATACCAAGGGAGAATCTACAAGAACCTACCCAGAATGTGAATGCGGAGAATCCACAAGAACCTTCTATCTATGCAGAAGGGGGGAATACACAAGAACCTCCCCAAAATCTAGAAGAAAAGAATCCACAAGAACCTTTACCTTCATATCAGACTATTTCTGTACACATTGATGAGAAATTTCTTTTATCAGATTGATATCAAGATATTGTAAATTTCTTGATCATTTTGAGTATCCTCCATAATTTTCCAAAAGTCAATGTAAGACTCTCAAATTGAAAGCAGTCAAGTACTGTATCATAAATGCAAATCTATACTGGAAGGACCCACTCAATATCTTGCTATTATGTTTAACAAAATCAGATATTGAAGGGATAATTGATCAGTTTCATACAAATTTTTTGTGGAGGACATTATTCTTGGAGAGCAACACCATATAACATATTAAGGGTAGGATTCTATTGCCCAACATTGTTCTTACAAGTAGGAGCAAAAGTCAGAAGTCGTGTCCCTTGTCAGATGTTTGCTGGTAAGCAAAAACTAGCAGCTCTTCCACTTATTCCAACAATAGTCTCAACACCTTTTCTTCAATGGGGATTAGATTTTATTGGATAGATTCATCCTACCTCAAGAAATCAGCATAGATGGATCCTCACTGCAACAAATTACTTTACTAAATGGGTGGAAGCAATTCCAGTAAGAAATGCTATTAATTTAGTAGTAATCAAATTCATTGAAGAGTACATTTATCTAGGTTTGGTTGCCCAACCCAGATTGTTACTGATAATGCCACAACATTTTCTAGTGTTAAAATGATTGAGTTTTTCTAGAAATATCAGATTTTGCTACATCATTCAGCTCCATATTATCCTCAAGGTAATGGTCTTGCAGAATCATCCAATAAAAATATGGTAAAGGTTATAAGAAAAACTTTAGTAGATCATAAAAAGAGCTGGGACACTCATCTAATTTATGCAGTCCGGGCAAATAGGATTACTCCAAAGAGATCTATTGGAAAATCAACTTTTCATGTAGTTTATGGGAAAGATGCAATTTTCCCTACCAATTTGGCCTTCCCTGTTTTAAAGTTTCTGTAGGATTCAACTAATGAACCTGATGATTTTTCAAGGAGGATAAATCAAATCATTGAACCAAATGAGAACAAAGATGAAGTTGAATATAAATTCAAAAAGTATCAGAATAAGATGAAGAGCTTGTTTGATAGAAGAGCCAAGGAAAGGGACTTCAAGGAGGGTGATCTAGTTCTAAGGTTGGATTCTAGAAGAGAAGACAAGGAAAACATGGAAAGTTTGACAACCTATGGTTTGGAACTGTAGCTATTGCTGAAGTAAAAGGAAATAACACTTTTGTGTTACAAAATCTAGAAGGACAATATTCCACATATCATGTTAATGAAATATTTCTAAAGCATTACATTTAGTACTGAGAAATTGGAGTAGATTTTACACCATAATTATAAAAAGTCTGGTGTTAATGTACATTTTCAATTGTCAGTTTTATTTTTTATAACAAAGACTCCAGAGCCTAAGGAGAAGGCACATGGATATGCAAGTTCTTTGCATTCTATAAGAGAAAGCAATCCCCAGTTGGAGCCAATGTTGTAACATTCTTGTTTTTGATAAGCTAGCTATTAAATAAAAAAAAATAAAAATGCCATACAAAAAATGATAAGTCAAGATATGGACCTGTTGTGCCTTGCAAAACAACCCCCCATTTCATCTTTATTATTATTCACAAGATCATTAAAATATGAAATAGGTCCCTTTCAAAATAAAATTGATGTCAATAATCCTTACTTTATGAAATTCCAATAAAACCAGGAAAAAGCAATATTCCTTTGAAATATTGGAAATAAGGCAAAAATGCATGCATCAAGCAATCAAAAGGCCAAACCCTGACCCGATAAAGCTATCGGCGATATCGGCCATCGGCATTCCCTTTTACGTCACTATTGCGCCCATCGGCCAAAGTCCCGACCCGATATCGGCCATCGGCATTTCCTTCATGCATCACTATTGCGCCTATCAACCAAAGTCCCGACCCGATATCGGCAATCGGCCATTTCCGTAAGCGCCATTATCATGCCTATCAATGAAGTCCCGACCCGATAAAGCCATCAGCGATATCGGTGATCGGCGGTTCCCTTTGTATGTCAAGTACTGCTCATAGATGGTTCCCCGATCTGATATCAGCGACCGGCAATCGGTGTTTTCCCTTGGCAAAATTTTAATGTGCATAAGCCTTTCCCCGATCCGATATCGGCGATCGGCAATCGGCGTTTTCCCCTTGTCAAAACCTTGATGCACACAAGCCTTTCCCCGACCCGATATCGCCGATCGGCGATCGGCGTTGTTTGAAGCATGGTTAAATCTATCCTCGCGCCCCTCCCCGATCCGATGAGATAAGGCACAGTTCTCCAAGAAAAAGCCGTTAGAATGATTGGAAAGCTCGAGTTAATAATAATTAAGGCATAATCATTCCCACTCGGCCACCGATACGCCCATTGCATCAATTAAAATATCTTTAGGCGAATATTGCACTGGTGAGCATTTATAAAGGTGGCAGATCATATACGGCCCCTTAATGAACCCATCCTTTCAAATCTGCCTATAGATCATATCCGCGTTGTTTTAATAAAGGCCAAGTATATCGACGTTCTTCTTATTGTTCTCTCAGTTGTGAATTTTATTATTATCTCAGTATTACACCAAAACCACTCTTCTGTGCAGATTACAGAGTTGTCCAAACAATTCAGGCATTATGGGAAAGAAGCAGAAGAAGGTTACAGGCGCTATTGAATCACCATCCACGCCACAACCAATCATGAACAGTAAGAAGGGATTGATATCAGACACAACATGCGCGGGACTCGCCAAAACTACCTGGCAGGGAACTTATGATTTGCTGGAAGCCGAAAAACCTAAGCAGGTGGTAGAGCAAGCTACCGCAGACTCTACCAAGAGCTCAGAGTGCACTCTCAAAGACCTGGCCGACTCTTTCCTACATAGGATAGCGGCAAGAGAACAAATGCTTCCATACACCGATGCTATCAAATGGGCAATTGAAGAAATTCCTATCAAAGACAGAACCTTCGTTGCAAAAGATGGAAGGATTTTTGGATCCTTCAAGCCAGAGGATTTGAGGCAAATGTATCATTTGCGTATGCCAGAGAAAGTTTACAATAAGGCATTTCTGGAGAAGTTCGCGAGTGAGAATGAAATTGAGTCTGAGCCTATCAAGGATTGGAGGTCGAACCCAGCTAAACACAAGCATGAAGCCTCCGGTAAGTACTCAGTCGACTCCTTGTGTTCACCCTATTGCTATGCTGCTATAATGATGTGTAGATTGTGGGGTCGTCACGACTCCACCAATTTTACTATCGAAATGGTTCCCCTCATGGAGGCGGCAATTAACAGTTGGATTATGGATTGGGCCACCATCCTTTCAGATAAGCTTGCCCTAGCCATCCAGGAATATAGGAATAAGACCAGAGTTAGTGAAAGGATAATCCCCCCCGTTCTATTACAGTGCTTATATTTTGGAT
>APFE031512996.1:0-22936 GCA_000404065.3 Pinus taeda
CCAACAAAATGAAGAGACACAACCTACAACAAATCCGCTGTAATATCCTCTATTTTCTCTCACAGTCTCACCTCTCTGCTTCTCGCTTGGAGAATACAAATCTATTACACAACCTCAAATACAATGCCCTCATATGAAGAGAGGGGTTGCCTTCTAGGGGAAAAACCCTAAACTAAACATAAGTTATATCGTCATATCATCCACCTAATGAACGGCCCAGATTGACTAGAAATTACTATACTTTTACAAGGAAATTTTACATCTATTTTTAGCTTTGGGGGCGCTGTCCCCGAACCCCCGCCGGGGGACCGCTGGCCCTCGGACCCCCTAGCCGGGGGGGAATCAGTCCCCTCAGACCCCCGCACCCCCCGTGTGGAGGGGTGTATAAACTTCCTGGGGTATACATCCGGCTGAAACAAAGACCTCTGAACAATCATGCTCCACATCCAACATATAGCTCTATATATAATTAGGATAATATAGTCCCATTCTTCCATAGGAAATAGGAAATATTAGACTTTCCATTAGCAACTTATTTTTTTTCTTGTCAAATTCATTATACCATAGATTCAATCTATAAGCTCATTTATTAAGTGTTTTGGTGTTTCACTTTTTTCTATCTTCATTTCACCAAATCACTCATAACTCCCTTCATGTTTGTAAAGGTTTACAAAAATTAATTCTAATATTATTTCAACAAAGTTGCTACTTCCTTCATTATAGCCCCATCTATAAAGTGTTCGTCATAGTTTAGTTTAAGTAATTCCTATGACCTAATATAGACCTTTCTAGTTTAGAGAAACTCATATAATATTTCCCCCTTATCCTAAAATTATTTTAAAACATAAAAGTCTTGGAATTCAAGGTGGCACAATTACACTTTGAATTCCTCATCTCCATTTTTTGAGGTCACATAACAACATAATACAAGTGTTTTTTTTTTTTTTTCCTACACTTTTGTGAAATGCAAAGTGTATTCATGTATCCCTCTAATGTTCGGTATCATGTTTAACCATTTTTTAATAGGAATTACTTGATATGTTTCAATATTTCATTTACTTTAGGGTTAGGATCCCCAATTTTGTATGACATAAAAGTTTTCTTGAACCATCATCCAACTCCATGTGGCTCAATGCATTTTTATGTGCATATAAGAGTCCTTTGGAAAAGTCCCCAAGCCATGGACAAACATGTGGACCTACAATGTAGCTAGGAATTGTCATTTTTCCTAAATTAAATTACATTTCACAATATGTGATGCCAAGCCTTTATTTCTAGAAAATATTTGTAGGGGGATAATTTCTACTTCCACCACATCATCATCCTTATACACATCCCAAATAGGTTAAAACTTGGCCTATATTACTAGGGTGTCCTCTTCCTACATTGGTAAGTCAATTTTATGGCTTGTCCACTAGTGAGTTAGGGTGGTCCAAAGGGTAACATCCAATATAGGAATAGGTTGTGTGGAATCCTACTTCGTAACCATCTGCTTTGTGAACTCATGTCATGATCCCATGCCATCAACTTTTAGGAATTGTGCATCATGTATTTGATACATCTTACATTATAGATGAAGACACAATATCAAGATTCTTTCTCATAATCACCTATATACCATCTAAACAATGCATCATCAGAATTGATATGATATGAGAAAAAACTACACTAACTCAATTCCCCAAGTTATTTATTAAGTTAAAAATATCCTCCCTTTTCTAGATATTCTACTATCCTACAAATCAACCACATTTCACAATTGATCCAAAATTAAATAGGAGCGCAAAAACTTACAGATATAATCATAAACACAAAGATGCAGTAGAAAAACACTTCATTTCATTAGTAGAAAAATATTGAACTATGCTTACAAACAAAATGGAAATAAGATAGCTCAGGCTATGGTAGCTTATCTCTGAGGAGAGATGTGGAAGCTACATGCTTGTGAACTACGTTACAATGAGGCTCAAGGGCCTATTTATTATTGGGAAACATGAGAAACCCTAAACAACCAAAACCTTAACTACAGGAGATGTAACCCCAAGAGTTTGTAGGCCCCGTTGGGGTTAGTTGGGCAGTCAAATTCCCGAGGTCGTAACTTGGTCATATTTTCTCTGTTTGGTGCGTACAATACCTTTTTGGAAAGGTATCACTGAGTATTATAGGTTTCACCATAGGCCCCTACATATAAACATGAGCCTACCGCAGACGACAAAAAACACCGTTTAGGGGGTCAAAACTGCTCCAGAAGTTGACGACCCGAAAAAATGCTAAAAATAATAAATACTGAAATGAACAAGGAAACAAATGAAACTGACTGGGGAGTCTAGGTGGAATAGGCGGGTGGCCACCAATATCTACTCGGATCATTCCTCCCCCCTTAGGAAGCAATGGTCTCCATTGTGTGCAGTGCCTCCATGACGTGAGGAAATTTGTATTGAACCTGGTCCCTGGTGAACCACTTGTGCTAGTAAAGGACTTGGCCTGCTTTGAACCCTCAATATGACTATATCCTCTGTTGGAGAGTATTATTGATTTTTGTGTTCATGATCTAATCAGTTGTGGCCTATTCCATGTAGTCTGGGTTGAGCTCTGTTGGTGTGAATTGTTCTGCAATGTCAGATGTGTCCAACAATGATGGAAAGTATGGCCAAAAGTGATCTACATTGAACACTAGGTGCAGACCAAGGAACGGTGGGATGTTGAGCTTGAAGGCATTGTCACCGATGACCTTGGTGATGGTGTATGGCTCATATTGAAGTGGGTGAAGCTTGCGGTAAGGTCCAACAAGGCTCTCCTTTTGCAAATGTAGCCAAACTTCATCCCCCACCTAGAACTTGTGTGGCACTCGATGTTGATCATGGTGATGCTTGTACTTAGCATTGGCCTTGTCCAATATATCATGGAATTGTTGGAAGATGTGTTGAACACACTCAAATAATATGTTAGCCCTTTCAACTTTGGATTGAACATGAGTTGAATCTATCTGAGTGACTACAAATGGTATAGTCACATCAATGGGGCATAATGGCTAAAATCCTAGCCCTCCCTGAAAGGGGTTGTGGCTCGTTGAGCTGTGGAGAGATCTGTTGTAGATGTGTTGGACATAGGGGAGACTTTCATCCCACATGTGTGGATGCTTCAAGTTTTACATGCACAAAATGTGTACGATCATCCTGTTGACAACCTATGCTTGGTCATTAGTTTGGGGATGGAAAGCCATAGACATAGTAAGTTTTATATCCGGCATCGACTAGAGACTTGACCAAAATGCACTCAGGAATCTGTTTTCTTGATCAGAGACAATGGACTATATCTGTTGTCTTGATCTGAGACAATGGACTATGGGATCCCAAAGTGTACCCACACTTGCTCAAAGTAGAGCTTAGCAGTGGCCTCTGTTGTGATACTCTTCTTGCAGGCTGCCATGATGGACATCTCAGAGAATCTATCGATGACCACGAAAACACAATCATTATCATGCTTAGTACAAGGAAGGCCTAACTTGTAATCCATGGAGACAAATTCCCAAGACCAACTAGGAGTAGGTAGAGGAGTATACATGCCTTTATTCTTTATGGTTGGTTTGGAAATGGCGCAAGCAGTGCAGGATATAATGTACTTCCCAACATCCTAATGAATTTTCAACCAATAAAAATACTTCTGCAATATTGCCATTGTTTTCTCTACTTTGAAATGTCCAGTGCCTCGACTATAGTGTGCCTCCCAAATTATCTTGGCATACTCACTTGAAGGAACACAGATGTGTCCCGGGTGGCATAACAGTGCATCCTGAAGGTGAAAATTTGGAACTTGCTTCCCTTCTAAGAGTGTTTGGTATATGCTGCTGAATTCTAGATTTCTCTTGTAAAGATGTGGCCACTCCAATGTCTCATGCCCATAGGAGTCGAGCACAGTGATTAGCACCATGACTGGTGGCCAATTAAGGCAATCATTGACGTTATTGGTGCTTCCCTTCTTATACTTAATGTTAAAATGGAACTGTTGCAGATAGGTGGACCATTTCTGATGGCGATCGTTCTACAACTTCCCTTGTGTCTGTATGAACTGTAGAGGTTGGTGATTTGTGTGGATGACCGTTTCCTTCCCCAGAATGTAATGCTTCCATTGACGACATGCCTACACAATCAAATACATTTCTTTGTTGTAGGTGGGGTACTTTCTGACTGTGTATGAAAGTGTCTTATTGTGGTAGGCCACTAGATGCCCATGCAAAGTAAGAACTGCACTAACAGCGTAGTTGGAGGCATCTGCCAGAATCTCAAATGTTTGTTGTAAATCTGGTAATGTGAGCATTGGTGCAAAACAAAGGTGATTCTTCAACTAAGAGAACACTTTTTGTTGGGTTTCCAACCAAAAAAACTTTGCTTTCACTCTACCCTTGGTGACTTGACTTAAAGGCCAAGTGATATGAGAGAACCCCAACATGAACCTATGGTAGAAATTGGCAAGACCTAAAAAGTTTTGGAGCTCTGTTAGAGTGGTTGGTGCTAGCCAATCTCAAATGACTTGTATCTTGGATGGGTACACATGTACAACCTGCTCATCAATGATGTATCATAGATATTGAACCCAAGTCAGGCCAAAGGTGCATTTCTCCAAGTTAGAGCACAACTTGTGTTGTCGTAGGGTTTGAATGTGTTGAGATGGGGTCCCCTAGGGTCAATTTTGGGGCAAAATCCCAAGTTTTGGTGAAAACGCCCAAGTTTTGTTGTATAAATATGTAAAGTCTCCACAAGTTGTGGTCACAGAGTGTGTAGATAATTAAAGAGTCATAAAGGGTTTTAGCCTTCTTTTATGTAAGTTGAGTCATCTTTTGAAGATCTACTAATGGTCTGTGGACCATGGGATTGTATAAATAGCTGTGTCTTAGAGAGTCTAAGCCATGGTCATGGAAGTAATTAAGTTTGGTGTATGAGAGAAGTCTAAGGAGTTAGCGGAGAAGAGTAGGAAGAAAGGCTCTGTAGTTGTGTGCATAGAGGCCTAGAGTAGAGTCTGCAGCTGAGTGTGCGGACCCCTGTAGCTGAGTCCGCATGGAAGTCTTGAGTCTGTAAGCAGAACTGAGTATTAATAAAGAAGATTGTTGCAGAAATACTTGTGTTTATTTCTTTACTTATGTTTATATGAATACACCTTATGTTATAATGGGTTTATGAAATAATGATGCATTGATGCATGACTTTACATGACTTGTACTGTTATATGAACACAATTACTGTTAACGGTTAACACGAATATTATCTTGTTGCTTGTTGAGGTTATTAGATTCTTAAGCTGATCTGATTAATTACTAGGTTATAAGTAATCTTTGATATGCGTAAGTGGTGGATCCACCAATTCATGGTCCACGAAAGACAGTCGTCGACCTTTGCGGAGGTCTAGAGACTGATTAAAGGAAGTTACATCGATAAGCCTTAAAGGCTTATTGATCTAAGAGAAGGTAGATTTAGGACATAAAACAACATCACACTCATCTCTGGGTGTGGAAACTTGGTTCCAACATCCCCCCATATTACTTCGAGTGAGACTTCAGTCCACGCTCTGCGGATTGATGCCGAAAGGGCCAGTGGTGTAGGGAATTGTTTGGCGAAACTAACTTTGAATCTACGTCAGGACTCACTAAGCCAATAAACGGTTTTGTTGCCAGGACCGAGATCTGCATAAAGAGATGTGTGATGTCGTATCATTGGAATCTAACCAAGAAAGAATTTGAGGAGTGGTTGGATAGAAAGATCCATGAATTCGGGGCGCAATAAAATAGAAATCCATGCCTGACAAAGGAACAATGGTTGGACATATATGTGTACACAGAAATACACAAGATCTTCTTCTACACCTTCCCAATCGAACCATATGAGTGGATCGCTAAATTGATAGATGACCAAGGAAGGTGGAGGCTTGATGGTTCAATAGTGTGGACCCCGGAGGTAGTACGAAGGTTGGAAGCCTCTAAAGATAAGCTCGCATGTGTTGTAAATCACTGGCTTGATCGAGTCATAGGCGGATTCGTGACAGAATTCACTATCGATACCTTAGTCAACTACACCAAAGCAGAGTGATGCTTTTTCAAGGGACCGCGTGGTAAGTATTTGAGATCTTTGAATACTTGGATTAAGATGCTTTTGTGTGAAAAGTGGGTTATTCCATTACCTTGATGTTTAGAGCTATGTGAAGTGGAAAGTTCTTCAAGGATAGAGGGAGAACATGCCCTGAATATAGCCCGTTGATCAACCTCCTCTGAGTGACAACGAGGGAGAAGTAGAGGTTTCATCGCAGAGCACTGTCCAGTTAATAAGGCAAGGGTTTCTGTGAATACCTCATCTGTCCACACCACCTCCACCTTCACCTCCATAACATAAACCTTCGCCCACACCACCACCACCTCCACCACCTCCACCACTGTTCAATATGTCGAACATGATGAAATTGCTCGTCTTCAAGGGCTTGGGAAATGACGACCCAGACCAGTTTTGGTTCGTTGTGAAGGCCGTGTGGATAGCACAGAATATTATAGATGATCATATAAAGAAAGTGTAGTTGGTTACTTCTCTACAAGATTGTACGTTGACGTGGTACATTAATTACTACACTGATAACTCGATGGCATCATTAGCAGACACTTAAACTGCTCTGAACAAGGACTTTGGTAGGCCTAAGTCAGAAACACAGTCAGTAGTGGGGTTCAAGGAAATCGTGATGAGGATCGATGAGACAAACTGGGTGCTGGATCAGAGACTAAAGTATGGAATCCGTGAAGTCAATATGAATCTCACAAACAGTCAACACTGCGAATAGTTCGTAACCGTACTCCTGCCTTACTTAAGGATTGCCTTGTCACAACAAAAGATAGGAACACAGGTAGAAGCGCTGGAGATCGCGATGAGATGACACAAGACACCTATCCAGGATGTGGTATTGGGAGTTCAACATATTCATGCGGAGTTCTAGAACCTCTGCTTGGAGTTTCAGAGCTTGAAAAAGGAGAAAGTGGCTTGACTAGAGGTGTGCGAATAAGTCTGGTGCCTCAAGTGTAAGAACTAGGGGCATGATAAGGATCATTGACTTATTTTATTGAATTATATGGTAGGAGGAGGGCCCATGACTTTGAGGAAGGAAGCCCTAGTGGGACCAAGTACAAGGCTTGCACTATGGTGCACTATTTGTCAAGTAACAAGAAAACATGTAGCAGACAATTGCCAATTACCGCAAAAATTTGTACATACGCTACAACAGTTATTTTGCAACTTGTGTAAATCGATAGGCCATGATGAGTGTAGCTGTCATAGCTATGAATTAATGATGGAAAGAATGCCTGCGTATCGAATACAAACATAAACTCGGCCTCTTGATCAAGGCGTCGAGGGAGCACATGGATGATATCAAGGACACGGACAAGGCTGAGGAGGAGGAGGACCTGGGAGAGGTCGAGGGAAAGTTATTTGCTATAATTGTGGATTTCTAGGAAACTACGCGCGAGAGTGTACGAGCCAGACACACCCGTCATGCCGGTACTGTACTCAGTTTGACCATGCGATAGAAGAATGCCCTATATTGATAACTAACCTGCAGGAGAAGAAGGCACAACCTAAACAACCTACCCAGATTCTACAGATGATGAGGGTAGAGCCTCGTGGAGAGGATCCCAATGTTAATATCGTGCTGCGAAGTGGTATGACGACTGATGATGATAAGGGAAAATAACCTGAAGAAGGTGGATGGGTCCACAAGGCTCCAAAAAAATAAGTTGTGTTTGATTTGGAGTGCGTAAAGGAAACGATCATGGAAGCAAATAAAAGATTCATTGGAGCCTCTACCTCAGGAAGTCAGGATATGCTATCTAAAGAAGTTGACCTCTTCATGCTTACTACTTTCTTGGAGACTTGCATGAAACTACTACGCGACAACAAGTCTGTGAAAGGATTACGGGAATTGATAAAAAAAATGTGTGGGTAGGGATAATACTTTTGATGGGCACCGCGCGGTCAGAAAGATCGGCAGACATAAGACAAGAACAAGACATGAGATTAGGCTCACTGCGCAAATAGGAGAATACGAGATGGATCAATTTATTTTGGATCTGGTGTCAGATGTGAATGTTTTGTCTAAATAGACTTGGGAAAAAATGGGGAGGCCTACGCTACAGTGGTCTCTGATTCAATTAAGAATGGCAAATCAACAGAAGCTTCTCCCTATGAGGAGATTACCTGGAGTAACTGTAGATATAGAAGGTGCGAGCATGTTGGCTGAATTTGAAGTAATAGAGATTATTGATGACAACAATCCATATCCCACGCTCCTTGGAATTGATTGGGCTATCGACATGAATGGGGTCATCAATTTGAAGAAGCAAACAATGTTGTTTGAAAGGAAAACGCTTTGCGTGGTAGTACCAGTGGACCCTCCAGAAGGGCCGCGCTATATTGAACCGGTCCGCGACTATGAGGAAAGCGATGATGATTTGGACTAGATCTATAAAATAATAACATGAGACCAAGATTGGGTTAATCCAACAACCGATGGATGAATTTCATTGGACTCCAAAATCTCTTGTACATCATATTCAAATGAGGAATTGGAGGACTAGCAGAATAGGTTACACGAAGTATCTATGTTACGATGTAATATGATGGCTAAATCGCTGGACTGTGTATCATCCAAGGCAAGAAGTTTTCCTTATTATGATGGTCTAATTGATGTAGATAAATTTCTAGATGCATTTGAAAGGGAAGTGCCTAAGAAGCATCACTTCCAAGTGTTGGATTTGGCACTGCATGCTATGCCTGCATGGTGGTGGGGTATGCATAAAGATAGTTTTGAGGAATGGCATGACTATAGGAAGATGATGAGGATGTGATTTGGTCACCCCAATGTACGAATGGTTGAGAAGTATGATGGGAGAAATGATCTTTGCAATCATTTGGCAAAGTGGACTAAGGTTTATGGAACAGAGCCGCAGCCAGAGTGGGTGCATATTTTCTGTCACACTTTGGACATCATCCCTATGAACTGGTATTTGGAAACAAAGCTCCACCATGACACTGCAGAATGGGATATCTTAAGAGAGGGGTTTGTGAGGATGTTCATATTTGAGAATGGATTCAAGAGTATTGATGAAGTTCCGTAGGAGGTTAAGGCAACAATATTCATAATTCTGCAAGATCCCTTGGAATTGATTCAACCGGATTGGAGCACTCAGTTGGGTCATGTGCTGAAATGTTGTAATATGACTATTGAAGGAGAGGATGAGGATCCAAGGAATATTAACATCCCTGAAGCAGAAGGCCACCGCAAATCAAAGGGGCCGCAAATAAAGAACCCCGACATCACTGCACCATTGAAAACTAAGCAGGTAAACATTGGTATAGAAGTGGAACTAAAGTTTGCAAAGATGGGGGATTACTAGGATGATGCTACCGTGAAAAAAGTCACTGAGTTGCTCCATGAATATCAGGATTTATTCCCTACCAAATTTTTGGACCTAAAAGGCATCATAGGCGATTTTGGAGTGATGAAAATAACTTTGAAGCCAGACGCAAAGTCTGTTAAGCAGAGGCCATATTGCCTTAATCCCAAATACAAGGAAAAGGCCTGCTTGGAGTTCGACAAGATGCTTGCAGGAGGTATTATTGAAGCAATGGAGGAATCTGATTGGGTGAGTCCAATGGTCGTATAGGAAAAGAAGCAGAAGGATGAAATAAGGATTTGCATAGATCTCAGGAAGCTCAACGATGCTTGCGTTCATGATCCTTTTCCAACTCCGTTCACAGATGAAGTACTGGATAATGTTGGAGGATAGGAAGCATATTCATTCACTGATGGGTTCTTTGGATACAATCAGATAAAGATCGCACCATAAGACAGGAGTAATACCACCTTCTTGATAGAGTGGGGATGCTTCCAGTATACTATGATGCCTTTTGGACTTAAGAATGCATTGCCAATCTTCTTGCATGTGGTCATCGCGACATTCAAAGAGTTCATTCACAAGTTATTGGAGGTCTATTTCAATGATTGGACAATGTTTGGGCTAGTAAAGGGCCATGTAGGCAGTCTTCACTTAATGTTGGATACATGCCAAAGGTATCAAATTGCATTAAACCTAAAGAAATTCTTGTTCTGTGTCCCTTTTGGGATATTGTTGGGTCATGTGGTATGCAGGCAAGGACTTATGGTGGACCTTGCTATGATCATGGTGATAATTAATTTGGAAGCCCAAAGGAGTGTTAAACAGCTATGCTCTACACTAGGCCATACTGGATATTACCGAAAGTTCATCAAAAGTTATGCTTAGATTACCGCGTCTATGGAAAAGTTATTGAAGAAGGACGCTACATTTTGTTGGGATAAAGAATGTCAGCGCAACCTGGATGTATTAAAGGAGAAAATGGTCACCACGCTGATCCTCGTCTTCCCAAACTAGAAGAAGGATTTCCATGTGCATGTAGATGCCTCATGTATTGTGCTAGGAGCAGAACTGACACAGGCCGGTGAAGGAGAATTAGATCACCCTATAGTGTTTGCATGGAGGAAGTTGTCTAAGGCTAAAAAGAATTACTTGACGATAGAGCACAGAGGGTTGGCTATGGTGTACATGCTCCAAAAGTTCAGACGTTACTTGCTATGCAAACATTTCAAGATGTACACAAACCATTCTGCATTGAAATACCTAGTCAATAAGCATGT
This sequence comes from Pinus taeda, assembly GCA_000404065.3. Classification (NCBI taxonomy): domain Eukaryota; kingdom Viridiplantae; phylum Streptophyta; class Pinopsida; order Pinales; family Pinaceae; genus Pinus; species Pinus taeda. The sequence goes on from APFE031512996.1 coordinate 10,705, forward strand.
GTTGGGGGGGGTAATATGCAGATGGTTGTTGTTGTTTCAAGAGTATGATTTCGAGGTGATTGTGAAGCCATGAAGGTTGAATGTAGGACCAGACCATCTGTCATGCATTGAAATGGGGGAGGAGCCTACCAACTTGGAGGAAGGGCTACTTGACACACAGCTCTTTGCGGTGCGCATAGCAGATAATCACTTTGCAAACATTATCCACTTTATGACCATAGGTACGACTCCAGAGGGATACACCAATCAACAGAAGAAAGAATTGGTGGTGCGCGCGACAAACTTTTCTGTAATTGTAGGCCATTTTTATAAAATGGGATCGAATGAAATACTTCGACACTATGTGCTCAAATTTGAAAGAAACATTATCCTCGCTGAAGCTTATGGAGGAGGCACAGGAGGGCATTATGCAGGAAAAGAAACAACATAGAAGATTTTGCACACTGGGTTGTGGTGGTTGACGCTGCATAAGGATTTTAAAACATATTGTAGGGCATGCGATGCATGTCAGAGGAAGGGTAGGCCATCGTAGAGGGACGAGCTGCCTTTGAATCCGCAGGTGTCATTGCAGCAATTTGAGAAGTGGGCAATCGATTTTGTAGTATCGATTTAGCCTCCAGGCAAGAAAACAGTTGCGTGGTATATCATCACCGCGACCGAATATTTGACTAGATGGGCAGAAGCACAACCTGTAAAGGACTGTACAGGGGCAACAACAATGAAATTTCTATTCAAATATGTGTTGACCAGGTTTGGTTGCCTAAAAGTTTTGATGAGTGACTGTGGTATGCATATTCTTAGTGAAACGATCAATGCGCTGACAGAGGAGTTCCAGGTTTTCCATCAGAAGACTACGCCATATCATCCTTAGGCTAATGGAGTGGTTGAAGCTTTTAATAAGATATTAGAGAATGTGCTGATGAAGGTTAGCAACACAAAGTGGAATGATTGGGACGTGCACGTACCAAAAATGTTACGGTCTTACAAAACTACCTATAAGAAGCTTACTGGTCAGACACCTTTTAGGTTGGTCTATGTCATAAAAGTTGTAATGCCTATGGAATACATTGTGCCTAGTCTACACATAGTGGCTTTCACAGGAATGACAGACCATAGAGCCTTAGAAGAAAGGCTCGTGCAACTAATAGAGCTTGAGGAAGATAGGTTTTTGGCTGGATTCCATCAGCAGGTTCAGAAGGGACGTGAAAAAGCTTGGCACGATCAACACATCAAGTTGTGCACCCTCAAGGTAAATGATTTAGTTTTATTATATGATAATAAGTTTGATAAGTTTCCAGGAAAATTTCAGATGCACTGGCTGGGGCCATATGTTATCAAAGAGATTACAGATGGTGGAGCATTTCAACTCGTGAAGTTGAATGGAGATCCATTTCCGGGAAGGGTAAATGGAATTCGATTGAAGCCATACATCAAGGATTCGACCCAATGACTACATGATGGTAGCACAGTCTTAGTGCTCCAGATAGTTGCAAGGAGGCATGGGACTCTAAACTACACTGCCCGGTTGGTATAGCTATGTGACAAGGGGTCTGTGCGAAAACGAATGTTGTCACCCTACCAGAAGAAGTGTGAAGGGAGATGCGCTATAGGGGGAGAGACTGTGAAACGCAGCCATAAAGTAACTGTTATAGTCAATGTTCATGATTTGACTGCTAGGAGATGGTTAAGAGGAGTGGGGGGGAGGCATTTAAGACATTTAAGGCTAAAATCTTTAGAGATCTGCCACCAAATCAACATTTATGGACAAATTTGGGGGGAACAATAGAATTTTAATTCAAATTCACCTATAAATTATGTGTGGCCATCCAGCAAAAAACACTTTGCATCCTTAGCATTTTTGCATTGTGTTATTAATTTCCTATGAATCTCTTGTATTGGGAGGATTTAGTTGTGATCCCTAAATTTTCCAAGTTATCAGAGGTTAATCAGAAATTCATCCTGGAAACGGTGCTAGGACCAAGCCCCGTGAAACTATGAGTACTAGTGGAGATGTCGCTTCTGAGGGAGCAGTTTCGAAAGTTGTGAGTGTGGAGGCTCCAGCTATTGTGCCTATGATGCTGAGGTTGCCTAGGTTGAAGCCAACACCGGTGAGGGAAGTCCCCAAACCTAAGAAGGACAATAAGAATCCCATACCGGTGGACGAGTCACTGAGGAAGTATCCAGCCACCCAAGCTCAGAAGAGAGACAAATCGAGCGCAGAAGAGAAGGGAAAAGTGATGGATTTGGAGGCTGAAGAGGGCATGGAGGACATCGACACTGATGGGGTGGATCCAATATCCAAGTTGTCGGATTACATCCCTCCACGCAAGGGTAAAGTGAAGGTCCCTAAGGACCCAGATGCAGGAAAATTCCTCCTTAATACACCCTTGGAACCAGAGAACATCACTTTTGAAGATCAGTGCTTGGCGCGGATTCCCCATCTCAAGCTGGAAGATTTGGATTTGGAGGACCATGAGAGGTTCCCCCACTTGGCAGAAAAAAATTACATGTAGAGGGTGTTCTACAAACAATTAGGTGTCACTACGTTGGAGCCAGCGGAGTGGATTGATGGAGTGAATCAGTTGGGGTCATTGAACCTGTTATGTGTCCCCACTACCACCGCTCCAACATCAATCTGATTGTGATCAAGCTGTTGCTAACCATGGTGCATGATGGCTATTTGTGGCTGAGCATGCCAATCCCCATCGTTTATATGTTGATCCATTGGATCACACTGTTGCCGCACTCAGGGTTGAATCCCGCCAAGGATTTTGGTGAAAGACGAGTGAGCGTGACCTCGCAGTGAAAATGAAGGATAAATTCAAGCTCAAGAAGAAGCCACACGGTTACTCTATAACCTCGATCATTTACCTCACGGTGAAGGTTACCACATAGATTGCAAGAAAAGTTATAAGAAAATTTCGCGCAAACGAGGTTCTGATGCCAGTGATTTATTTGGCTACCCTATGCGCAGAGGGTGTACAGTTCAACTAGGCGTGCTACCTTTGTAGAAAGTTCCTCACAAACTATTGAGAGGCATAGGATGAGAGTAAAACATTCCACTATTCGTGGTTGTTGCTCTCCATTGTGCTCGTCGCTTGGGATCTACCAGAGGACAGTCAATTTCCTCTTGTGGATAAGGATTTGCAGAGGCTGCAAAGTTTGCATCTGTCTGGACCACAAAAGATGTTGTGTGGGTCACAAAGACCAAAGTATTTTGGGTGCTAATGGAGACACGCATTCGCATGGCCATCAACGAGAAGCCGTGGTTGTCACCAACTATGTTTGAACAACTTTTATGGTACGCGGAGTTCAAAGCTGATTTCTACAGCGTATACATCTAGGCACGGGAGGATCCACAATAAAAATGGTTCGACCTACCCTACCTTGCTATAGATGATGCTATTGAGGAATTTGTCAAGCGTTAGCTGACGGAGTGGCACTCTCCATCTGATTTGGTTGTGGGTATTAGCAAGTTCGTAGAGTAGAAGAAGAAGGAAGAAGCCAAGTAGAGGGTTCAACAGTTGGTTGAGAAACGGAATAAAGAGGTTGAGGAGAAGGCCTAGATGGAAGCAGAGCTTACCACAAAGCAGCAGGCCGAACAGGAAGAGTGCAGCTCTGAGTGGAGTGATACGTCTCCTTCACCCCAAAAATAGGAGGAGGAGCAGTCAGACCAGGACGACGGTGGTCAGGAGGAGCAGGAAATCACTCCCTTCTGGGTCAAAAGATACAGAGAACAAGGAAAGGAAGGACCACAGAGGAAATCAAAGGTGAAAAAGCCATCACTGGATCTGATCACTTTGACAAACAACGACATGAACGAGATAGGCAATAAGGTGCGGGATACTACAACAGAATTGTTGCAGTAGTTTGAGTAGCAATAGCAACAAGGCATTGAGCACCATCAAAAGGATCTGTGTGAGCTACAAATTTATATGACTAGAATCTAGGTAGGCACAGGGCAGAGCGGCGTTGCATCAACAAGTTTGGCACTCGGGACCATAAAGGCAGTTGAGATGGTTCGATCGCTGGACCTCCACAATCGCATTGCTAGAGGGATCTTTGAGCATGAAGATGGCAGATAACAAGGCCATAGTGAGTTCTTTGAAGAACATCAGCCTTAACCTGGCCATGCTCCTGAATGAGTACCTGCACACGCTGTAGGAAGGTGTGCTAGTAGAGTTCTGAGTGCGAGAGTAGCACACACTAAGCCTTATAAGTGAATACAGAGTAAACAAAGAATATATGTTCACTGGGAAATCAGAGGTGTTGGAGGCATAGAAGAAAATCTAGGTGCAGAACGACCAACTTGCATTCGTGGTGGCAGAAGCCTGCAGAATAGTGCCCGAACTGCATATACCAGAGGAAGCACCACTGGAGGCGAAGATCAGAAAGCTGGCTATAGGCATGTGCGATGCCAAGACAGAAGTGGCTAGAGTTCAGTTTGAGATGAACTTGAAGATCATAGAATTAGAGTTGAAGCACAGCCTTCAACTTTGCCAGAGGTAAGGGAACATCGCGAAGCCACTATGAAGGATGGAGTTGTGATGGTGGATGCCGCGATGGTAGACTGCACCACACTTTTTGAGCAAGCAATGGAGGTTGTCATGACTCTACAGGAAGATCCCACCTTGCATACCTTGAATACAAAAGCTCGCGAACTCCAGCAACAATATGATGAAGTAAGGGCAACGATGTGCACCGTTGTTTCTGCACAATGCCTTGCTAAGCTGCAAGAGGCAAGGCAACTATTTACACAAGGTGAAGTAGTGCAGAAGAGAGAGGCAGTATTCAAGGCCAGATTGGGACCTTGGCTGGATGAGGCCTATATCATCTCCGCCAACATTCAAGAAAAATTGGCAAATTTACAGAGTACATGACAGAAAATTATGGAGGACAGTACAGGAATGACAAGAGAGTAGCACATGGAGCAGATCAAGCAGGCAACCACACAAAGTGCGACTGAGGTAGTAGTGGTGCGAGTGGAGCTGGGGGATCTTCGGAGTAAGATTTCCACGTGAGTAGAGTGACTCAAGGGTGAGTCACGATATTTGTGTTGGGGGCCTGTTGGGATGGGGTCCCCTAGGGTCAATTTTGGGGCAAAAGCCTAAGTTTTGTTGTATAAAGATGTAAAGTCTCCACAAGTTGTGGTCGCAGAGAGCGTAGATAATTAAATAGTCATAAAGGGTTTTACCCTTATTTTATGTAAGTCGAGTCAACTTTTGAAGATCTACCCATGGTCCGCGAACCATGGGATTGTATAAATAGGTGTGTCGTAGAAAGTCTAAGGCATGGTCATGGAAGTAATAAAGTTTGGTCTATGAGAGAAGTCTAAGGAGTTAGCAGAGAAGAATAGGAAGAAAGGCTCCGCAGTTGTGTTCGCAGAGACCTAGAGTAGAGTCCACGGCTGAGTGCGCAGGGAAGTCTTGAGTCTATAAGCAGAACCAAGTATTAATAAAGAAGATTGTTGCATAAATACTTGTGTTTATCTCTTTACTTATGTTTATATGAATGCACCTTATGTTATAATGGGTTTATGAAATAATGATGCATTGATGCGTGACTTTACATGACTTATACTGCTATATGAACACAATTATTGTTAATGGTTTATGCGAAGATTATCTTGTTGTATGTTGAAGTTATCAGACACTTAAGCTGATTTGAGTAATTACTGGGTTATAAGTAATCTTTGATATGCATAAGTAGTGGATCCACCGATTCAGGGTCTGCGAAAGATAGTCGTAGACCTTCATGGAGGTGTAGAGAGTTATTAAAGGAAGTTACATCGATAAGACTTAAAGGCTTATCGATCTACATGAAGGAAGATTTAGGGCATAAAACGATATGACACTCATCTTTGGGTGCGGAAACTTGGTTCCAACATCCCCCCATACTGATTTGAGTGAGACTTCAATCTGTGATCAATGGATTGATGCCGAAAGGGCTAGTGGTGTAGGGATTTGTTTGGCGAAACTAATTCTGAACCTGGGTCGAGACCCATTAAGCCAACAGAAGGACCTATTGAATATGGTGGAGGTGCTCTTCCCAACTTTGGCTGAAGATCAATATTTCATCTAAATACACCACCACGAATGAATTGGTGAAGGGTCGGAAGATGTCATCCATTAGTTTCATGAAGGTTGCAGGGGCATTTGTCAATCCGAACGGCATGACCAACCATTCGAAAAGGCCCTCCTTGGATTTGAAGGTAGTCTTCCACACATCAGAGGGTTTGATAGGCACTTGGTGATAACTTGACTTCAAGTCAATCTTGCTGAAATATTTTACCCCTTTTAGCTCGTCCAGAGGTCATCAATCCGTGGGATTGGGTACCATCTTATTTAGCACTCGATAGTCAATACAAAGCCTCTGGATGCCATCCTTCTTTTCTACCAATATAATCAGGCTCCGACAAGGTGACAAGCTTGGCCTTATGTGCCCCTTTTGCAATAGCTCATGAATCTACCTCTTGATCTCATCGTTTTCTAGAAGAAATCATTGATAGATCGGTCCATTGGGCGGTGACGTGCTCGAGGTCAGATCGATGGAGCTCTTGACCTAACAGTGCAGAGGTACCCTTGTGGGTGAGGTGTATCCCTATACTCCTCCATGACCTTGTACATCTGTTGTTGATGTGCAGAGGAGCCCTGCCTGGAAGCCGTGGCCACAACCATCTTATTTCCCTAGGGGCAAATCATAAGGAAAACAAGATTCTTGGTCTGGGAAATGATCTTACTGAATTTCTTTGTAGTGATCAAAGGGATGGTGGTAGGTAGGGCTACCTCTGGTATACTATACAACTTATTAGCCAAATTAATAGCCACAGAGTGAGTTCTAGACTTATATATAACCTGTCGCTTCCACAAGTATGGTTGTCCTAACAATACATCACAAACTTCAAGAGGAGAAACATCACACAATACCTCATCTGTGAAGGGATTGATGCTGTAGGGAAGGTAACACTGCTAACTGAGGTGGAAATCTAATCCTTGGTGAAGCCACCCAATGGTGTGCGACTCTAGATGTGCTATAGTCTTTAGGCCCAGTTGCTTCACATCCTCTACTAAAATGAGGTTCTTTTGGTTCCTGTTGCCGACAAGGAACTGTAGTGTATAACCATTCACCCACATTTGTGAGTGGAAGAGGCGTTCCCCCTCCTCTGGATATTTAGGCTCAATATTCTGGATCTTGGTGGTGGCTAAGGTGGCACTGAGCTCCGCATCAATGCTCTGCTTCCCTTTATCAGTTCCCTTACCAGGTTCTGATTATGAGTCGAAACTCATGTCTGATTCAGAAGCCTTCATCTTGGCCACCAGTGACTTCTTGGCCTAACACTCACTTGTATTGTGAGTGGATCTCTTATGGAACTCAAACCATTTTCCCATGTCCTTCTTTGTCTTTGTGGTGTTGTTCTTTTCTTGCGACTTCGACGGGCTATCCTAAGTAGCCCTGCCTTGACTTGGTCCTTTTTTATGTGGTTTGGGGATGCCTTTTCCTAGATTTTGATTTGCAGATCCAAAGTCCCGCTTATTCTGTTTAAACTTCTTTTCAATCTTCACAACATACTGATATGCCATTCTGAGTGAGGAAATGTCCAAGAACTCCATCTCATCCTAGATGTACTTGTGTAGATAACCATGATAATTGAGCACCAAATGCAGCTCAGTATCCTTGATACCTAGCTTCATGCGAAGGGTATGAAAAATATTTGTGAACTTTGACACATCTTGGTCCCTTCCCTGCCGTAGAGTGGTCCACTTTATGTATTTATCTTTATAGCTCCTGATAGGGTAATATTGTTTCTTTATGGCGCCTCAGAAACAATTACAAGTGGGTGCGACTGAAAACAAAGAGGGTTCACTCTCGTCCTTTTGTTCACAGTAGGTTTCCCACCAGTCCTTGACATGTGGGACGACTTTAAGAAGTGAAAAGGTAATCTTTTCTCGATTGGAAAAGTCATTAACTGAAAAATGTCCTTCCAACATATTTAAACATTTATCTACAACATCTGCATCTATCAGGCCTTTGAATATGGTAATATCAAAGTTAAATTGTACCTTAAAAAGAGTGGCACCTCCAGAGTGGCTGTTGGATGAAGATGCATCGCCTGTGGGTAGTCGTCGAAGGATCTGGGCAAATTTATCCATCATCACATCCCTTTGTTGCTCAAGGGATTCCTCGAGCAAAATTTTGAATGGATATCCTTCCACCTCATATTTCTTTTCTTCCACCATGGGAGGTCGTTAGATTTTGTGACACTGATCTTGCAATGGTTCAACCAGATCAATCCCTAAATCCTTATACCCTAACCTTGTTGGGGACATGCAAAGAGTAATGGAGAAAGAGTAGACCGTTATGATACCAATGATCTGAACTTAAACATGAATGAAAAAACTTACATATATAATCATAAACACAGAGATGCAGCTGAAAAACACTTCATTTCATTAATAGAAAAATATTGAACTATGCTTACAAACAAAATCTAAATAAGATAACTTAGGTGCTGGTAGCTTAACTCTAAGGAGAGATGTGGCGGCTACATGCCTGTGAAATGCGTTACAATGAGGCTCTAGGGCCTATTTATTATTTGAAAACATGAGAAAACCATAAACAACCAAAACACTAACCCCAGGAGTTGTAACACCAAGAGTTTGTGGGCCCCGTTGGGGTTAGTTAGGCAGTCAACTTCCCGGGGTTGTAACTTGGTCATATTATCTCCGTTTGGTGCATATGATACCTTGTTAGAAAGGTCTCGTCGAGTACTATAGGTTTCGTTGCAGGCATGTCCTAATGGATATGAGCCTACCATGAAACCCAAAAAATTCCGTTTACGGGGTCAAAACTGCTCCGGATTTTCAAGACCCGAAAAAATGCTAAAAATAGTAAATGTTGAAATGAACAAGGAAACATATGAAATTGATTGGGGGGTCTAGGTAGAATAGGCGGGTGGCCACCAATATCCACCTGGATCAATAATAAACCCACTCAGTCATCTCTGGGAAGTACTCTCCTTGTGTATGGTCCAATGGTTGAACTATATGTTTTCATCAATCTTAAAAATCATTTGTTTCTACTTTAGGTTCAGGAAAACCTCACTATCAAATGCCCAAGGAGCGTACAATTTGAGTTCTTATCATACACTATATAAATGACATATTGACAGGTGCATATGCCCTTTTGTAGCCACACATGTTTACAAAGGAAAGGGCCCCACTAGACATTTCTCCATTGGTATTGAAAACCATCTAGATTATGATTCAACTGCCAATGTTGTTTATGAATTTAATTTATAATGAAAAATTCAATTTCAATGCAAATGTAGAAATTAATGCTACAACTAAATCTAAATTGTCCTAGTTAAGAATGAGAGAAAGTGAACAGATAAGGAGGCAACATAAATAAAAGAAAATAATAAATAGTAAATAACTCAATGTGATATTAATATAAATAATTACAAATAATCATCAGCCAATTCAAGTAAATCTACAATCAAAGCTAATAATTGTAGCTCTATATCTATATGGCTAGCACTATTTATTAATGGAAGCAACAATAGACATAAGAAATCAATTGGGGTTATCTCTGGTGGTTGGAAAAAATAGTTTTTATCTTCTCCACCTAGGATCAAGTCCCCTATATGATGAACTATAATTCCTTATTGTTGTAATGGATTTGTTCCTGTGAATATTGTTGCATTGGCTTAGAGCCTTGTGAACTCTTAAGTGAGTAAATTTGTGGGATGGCTTAATACCAAAAACCTCACTCTACCCCTTGAGTTGAGAGGGAGGTCGATTTCCTTCTTGGAAAAAAATAGACATAAGAAACATATGAGAAAAATATAGAACTAAAAACTTCCAATCTTACAATGACTCTAGAACATAATAAGAAATTAAGTATTTATCCAAACATATTTTCCATTCCCCTAGAACATAATGAGCAATTAAGTATTGTTTCATCCAAACATATTTTCCATTACTCTAGAACATAATGAGCAATTAAGTACTGTTTCATCCAAACATATTTGCCATAATTCTACAAGAAGAAATGTCCAACAATGGATTTGTAATTACTATGAAATTCCATTACATTATCCAACAGAAATCCCTTTCTAATTAACCTACATAATATTTACACAAAAGAGAGCACAAGAAAGTTGAAATGTTTCAACTTTGAAACTCTTCATATTCCTCATCTAACTCCTTGAAAATCCCCCCCTTGCATCTATTTTTCCTTTTCTATAAATGTTATGCGCACATGGGTAATCATGTTGCTAAAGTGAAACTTTAGATAAAGATATCTCATGTTTAAATTTATTCAATATTTTCTTTGATGTTGCTTTAAAGGAATTCATAAAGCTCATATAGCTGGCCAAAGCATCTATCCATTCTTTGAGCTTTGTCTTGTACATTGGGTACATGCTTTATTGCATGCCTCTCAACCCTATGGCTTTCTTTTAAGGCTATCATCACCTCTTCTTGAGGTAGGAATACATTATTTTCTACAAAACAAGGTAGATGGCATCTCTGTGAATTTTTTTTTTGTCACCTATGAAAGCTTCACACTCCTTTATGTAAATTATTATAGGAATCCTTCCAATAGCCAAAGTCTATATAATTTTGGTGAATGTATCTATCAACTCTCTTTTGAATATATAGAGAAGCATCTCCATCGTATTGTTTCCATTTCTTTCAAAGATTAAAGCAACTATGCAATCTTTCCCATCCTTCTTTCCACTCTTATATTCTTTCGATAAGAGTGAGAAATTCCACGCATTGGTCTTGAAGGTCATGTATCCCCTCGTAGAAAGTCCTTTGTACTAATTTCAATTTATCTTATATCTCAATAGAATCTTATTTTTGGTACCATTTCATTGCCATCTTTTTCTTCTAGAAACACCATCATTTGTCTATCTTTTTCTCCATAGACCCCTCATATCCATCGAAATTGATTGATTAATAGCATTATAGTTGTTAGTTTACATTAAAGTTAATTTATGAATTTTTATGTTAAAAATTAGGAATTTTCAACAAAAAGATTACAGGATGTCATGACTTCCTGTAAATGGTTTATGATCTGACATGTGGCATGACAGGCAAGCCAAAGCAATGGATAGGAACGAGATTTGGAATGTACATGCATGGTGAAAATTCGATTCAACAGCAAATCAAAAGCTCTTGGTTATGTGGTCAATGCTTTTCAAACCCAACCTTTTTGGTCATGAAGGCAGCAAAAAGCCATGGTTTCCCAAACCGGTTTCGTTTTGCTTTTGGAAATTGGTTTAGATCAGAAAGGACCAAAAATCACTCTTTTGTAAAAGTAGAAACATTTGCTTAATGAATGTACATTCGATTTAGATAGGAGACAAGCAGATAAAGACTGCGTATTGTTTTGTTCCAAGGACAATTACGATTATTATCTCTGTGTATTGTTCCAGAACAGAACTCTTGTATGTGATTTCAATCTTCAGAACGTAATTACAGTCACCGTTTTACTCCAACAGTGTTTATGCATTAATACTCTCATTTCTTGAGGTTACTTCAGTGTGCCATTGAAGCGTGGATGGGCCCTACGTGGATTGGTATACTGTTAATTTCATTTCCATAGCGTTTTTGAATTTGAGTAGTGTGCATAGTGTTTAGTGTTATTTCCATGTCTGTGAATTTATCGATTTCATTAGAAATTCTTGCAAATGGTATTTATGTTGATAGCTTGAAGATTTGATTGTTAGATCATTGAACCATATCTTGTAAAAGATTTGATCCATCATTAGATTTTAAAGCATCTCCATAGACTCTGTTTTCATGCATTTAAAATTCAGTGTGCTTTTGATTTTTGATGAATGCTTAAGTGTTAGCTAGAAAGAGCTTTTGTGCATAACATCCTTGTAAGAGGATTGAAAACTCAATCTAGCAATACGCTGTATCTTTAGGACAGTTAGATAAATTAGGTGATCTGAGTGTTAAGGTGAGAGGAAACATATTTTAACCTCCTGTAAAGGAGTGTTGTAGCCTGTCACAGTAAACACTTAGTTAGGAATCCTTTTATGTCTATAGACTTTAGACACGTGCCTCTAAGTTTACCTACCTTGGTTGATAATAAATCTAGTATAATCTAGCATCCTAGATTGGCCACTACATTTTGGCGCCGTTGCTGGGGAGGCGCAGTTAGAGGATTTCGAAAAAAAATCGAAATATAAAAAAATAAAATTAAATAAAAAATTAAATAA
>APFE031513017.1:338-16257 GCA_000404065.3 Pinus taeda
TGTCCATATTTTTCCGTCTCATCTCCTCCGTCAGTAAGGCTGAGACTATTTCATAAAACTGCAAAGCAGTTGCATTGCTACCTATTGCAATAACCAGACTATCCCACGAATCTGGTAGAGAACACAACAAACTGATGCACTTATCTTCATCTGAAATTTTAATATCAACAGATGATAACTGACTTACCACAGTATTAAACGCATTCAAATGCTCTGTCACCGAGTCTCCATCTTGCATCCTCAGGTTATACAGCTTTTTCCGCATGAATAGTTTATTCACCAAAGACTTAGATTGGTACAAAGTCCCTAACTTGTCCCATAGAGCCTTCACCGTAGCTTCCCCTGATACATTCAGCAATACTGAATCTGAGACACACAATCGTATTGTGCTCTTTGCCTTCCGATTCAACTTCTTCCATTCTTCATCGGTCACTCCCGTTGGTTTAGTACCCGGATCTACCGCGATCCACTGATCTTTATCCACCAACAGATCCTCCATCTTGAGTTTCCACAACTCAAAACTCTGACCATTGAACTTCTCAATCTCTATCTTTCCGCTGCTCACCATCTTCTTTCACCACTAGAATCGATCTCGCAGATCTCCCACTGAACAGGGTCTATCACAGGCCCGAGCGAAACCCCTCAGCAACAAATGCGTTGCCTTGAAGCGAAAACATCTCTGATACCAAATGTAGGTTTTAACCCCATACAGAAATTACCTGCATATGAATTCTAACTCACAGGAAAAATAAAAATGCGAGAGCATAACACATAAAAACACATATGCATAGAGATTTTCCCCTAGATCCCAAAACCATGACTACCAGCTTGATTTTTCATTATATTCCTTTCAATGTTACAATACATATTTATACATGTTGAAGCATCCAATACCATGGACCGAAAACCATCGCGTCCAAAACCATTGATCGAAAACCATCACGTCCAAAAAACATGTGCGAAAATCATGCGCAAAACCGTAGGTGAGTCCGCCCAACCTAACATAGGGTCAAAAACAAAAATTTTCCAGGGCGCTGCCCCGGACCCCATAAAGTGGGGTTATGAGTACCCTTCAAACCCCCTGTTAACTATGTGGAAGGAATATAACACAACCCAACAACCTCCATGGAATCTGGGCATATGGTCTTGGAACTTATGTCCATCTCGTCTTGAAGCATGTGCAACACGGTGTAGACCATGACAGCACTACCAATGTTCTTTTGTATGTTTGGTGTGCTCAGCCCCAAGTCATCCTTGGTGCTCTCTTGCCTTAGCTTCTCCATGTACCCTTCGACCACTAATTTGACTTGGTTCTTCTACTTAGGTTTGGTTAGGGAACGTGCATCTGTTCTCTCTCTTCCTTAGCTACTAGTTGTTCCGACTTATCAGCTTGTATTTGCATTGTTTACTCTATCATTGTGTCTTGCCTTTGTTCTTCTTCTTGTTTCTTCTTCTTTTCCTGTTTTCTCCTTGTCAACTCCCATTCTTCCTTCACTTCTTGTTCTTCTTGATGCGATCTCAGTTCTACTATGTACGAGATTTGCTTCTCTCTCTTCGTCTGCTCTATTGTCTATGTCCTTTGCTTCCTTTTTCTTATGTTGTCAAATTTGCCTACATCAAGATTAAATCCTCTTTCAATTTGTAGCTTTGTTCTCCTTCTGTTATCTCAACAATTTCCTCTTTCTCTGATTTTGTACTAGATTGCTTCTACCATTGCTACTAGTTTTGCTTCCATGTTAGTGTCGATTAATATTCTATAAATAGTTGGGCATCTACATTTATGTTGAAATTTGGTACCGGAGGATAGGTGGTTCCCTTAGGCTTTGATCTTTGGCCTAGGGAAAAGTGTCCCAAAGATTTTAATTTTTCTCCTAAAGTGACTTTATAATTTTTATAAAGTTAAAATCTAATTTAAAAGTGACTTTAAGTGATAAAGTTACTAAGTCTAATTTTAAAGTGACTTTTATAAAGTCAATGAAAAATTAGAAAGGAAAAGTGACTTTGGAAATAAATGACTACGTGGGTCTTTATTAAAGTTGGGTGAATTAAAAAATAGAAAGTGAGATTTAAATGTGCATTTAATCTCAGCCATTGATCTAAATCTATTTCAGCCATTGGATTTAGAGATCACCCAAAAGTCACTTGGATCACCCAAAAGTCACTTGGAGTTATATTAAAGGAGGAAAGGAGGAAAAGATCATTCATTCTTTCATGAGCAGATTGGGAGAAGGAGAGCAAGAGAGCAAGGGAGATTTCTGGACAAGAAGGAGAAAGAGGCAGCAGTTTGGCACACATACCAGGCAGCTCTTCAGCAAATTAGAACAGCAGAAAGAACAAGCAATACAGCTGAAAGAACCAGCAATAAAAGGCAGATTTTTTTTAAGCAAACAGCAAAAGGCAGATTTATTTTTGCACAGAAATCGAGGCAGCTGATTTTCTGCACAAAAATCGAGGTCTGTACAGCCTGTCCGTACCGTCTGTACAGCCTGTCTGTACCGTCCGTACAGCCATCCGTACCGTCCGTACAGTTGCCGGGCAGCATTGTGTTGCTGTTTGGAAATTTCTAGTGGGCTGTGAGGCTCAGAAATCGAGATAAGTTGGAAATTTGTTTGCTGATTTTGCTGATTTTCGCTGAAATTTCTCACTGTAAAAGGACATTTTCCAGAAATAAAGAAGAGCTCTCAAACTGGTTTTCCCCAAGAGTTGTAGGGGGTTTTTCCAGGGTCACGTTGACCAAAAATATCAGTGTTTTAATGTGTTTTAATGGCTGTTTATTACTGCTGATTTTTATTTCTGCAATTTCCAGCATTCTGTAAAATTTCCAGAATTTGTGTTTTCAGCAAATTTATTTTTTCCAGCCTGTTGAATGTATGTTTATGAGAAATGGCATTTAACTACATGGGAGAAATAAGGAGAAACTGAAAACTGGGGTGGGAAAACAATTTTTTTTACAATTTATTGGCAAGTAAACTGGAGCTTGCTCAACTGCTTCCCCAATACTTCTTTTAGTGGTCACTCTTGAAACAACTCTCTTTGCTGTCATGGTGCAATGATTGCTAGAGAGAAGTGCTTCACAAGTGTGGTACCTGTGGGACAGAACACACTTTTGGAAAGAAAACATTAGCTCTTACAAATTTAAATTCATAGCATGATCAAGCAGCAACAAGCGAATATAATGAAAGGAATTACGCAATTTTTGACTAACATGGGTGACTGGATGACTATGGGAAATGCACACTACATAGTCCCAATATTCAGTGATGAAGTTTGATGATTGGACCTGTAGAATGTGTAGTTCAGTGTGGGTCAAGACCTAGGAGAGACTACGCATTACGTAGTCTCAATGACCAAGCTAGGAGATTGGCTCATTGAAATGTGTAGTGTGCTACTAGAGCCAACCCATGATAGGATCTGCATAATTCCATAAGCCAAGGTGGATGCCTTGAGCTCCCAGATTTCACAGTGCATGTAGTGAGATGTGAGATTCAGGCATAGGGAGCCCAGATATATCCATGCGGAGTGTGCAAACAAGAAAATATGAAGGATGATATAATGATGAGTGCAGATCTAACTAAGTGTATATTTATACATGTAAAACAAGTGTACAAATGGATCAAACTAAAGGAACATGAGGCATGTGAATGGAGTCTCCACAATAGCAACTGTTGGTGTAAAATAGAAAGTTGGGGAAGGTAATGTATAACTTGAAACGTCACTTATATAAGCTAAAACAACTTAAAACAGAAGCATTCATTCAACAAAATGAGTGAAACAACACTCTCATAAACTAAAAATATAAAAGAAACATAAAAAGAAACAAAAGGCGATACAAGAAAAACTCACCTTGAAATGTGATGACAATGCTTTGAAGGTTCCTTGATCTCTCGGGGAAGCTATGACTTAATTATCAAATGTATAAGTGAGCTCTAGAGGTATCCATTAGATAGATTTGAATAAAATTGAGTTCATGATGTGTGTGTTTAAGATCAAGGACAACAACAACACTTGGCAGAAACTTCTAAAGATGAGAGCATGTCACCTTCGGGAAACTAATAATATATCCCCACTCCTAGGGAATATTTTCCTCTTAGCTTCTTTCATTTTAGGAAAACTGCCATGCATTGCCTAGAAATATTTTGTAGTTTTGGGAAGGACTCGACAACCCTCTGGTTCATGCCCTGAGAAGTTTCTAATCACAATAGGTTCTGCACAATTTATGGGCTAAGTGGCTCATTGCTACCTCTCAGACTCTACACAATTTCTTAGATGAAGGCAGGATATTAGTTGGATCTGCATAATTATGGAGTTTAAGGCTCACTTGTTATCTCTCATGTTATGTGCAGTTTCCAAGATGAAGGTAGGAAACCAACTCAGTTTGTGCAACTCTAGAGCCAAAGCTCATTGTTGGCTTGAACTGTGCATTTCCTGAGAGCAGGGTTGGTTGCCCTCTAAGATTCCATGGATCATAAAGGTAGTGCTAGAACTAGATTGCAACCAAGTGGAGAGGTCAGCTTTTAGCTATACAATAAATCATGTATGCAAACACAAGTTATAAAGAAAAAGATAAAACTCAATGAACGAACAAGTAATTGGGTAGGGTAAGATAAGGTGGTATGAATTTTAGTAGGGAGAATAAAAAATGAAGTGAAGGCAAAATTTTGGAGGCTGGTTGTAGCCGCTACAATAGGTACCTACACATGTACATTATATGATATGATCATTACTACTTGGAGATATGACATATGCTTAGTTGATGCATGAGAAGCTATGCTCTGATGAACATGGATTAAGGCTTTATCTACTAAGGGAAAAAGAGAAAAGATGGCCTTGATGAGGTCAAGAGGATGAGTTGCTATCAGATATTTATGGAAAATCCAATGTTGCATACTTGGTCATAGGTTGATGATATTGAAGCTACATTGTCTTATCTTGCAGATTGATGATGAACATATAGAGGTTGTTCCTAGTGATGATGGTAGATGCTTATGATGCAAATCATATATGGTGTATGATAGCTGCTAAAGGCTATCATTTCATTATTGAGGTATTTTGTCTTGGTTATAAATGTCTTATCTATAATTTGATGCAAAGGTAATGTAAAGACATATGATGTACTCATTGTAAAATTTTTCCATGTTTGGACTATTAATATCAAGTCCTTTTTGGACATGTGATGTAATTTTCTATCCCACTATGTTTAGGAAGTTGATGTAATAATGATGTAAAATGTATATACCCACTGTGATTGGGTGACTAATGTAAGTTTGAGTCGTTGGTGATAGGACAAGTCATATGAGTCATGTATGTCATTGTACATTCGTCAGAAACTTTAGCACATTCTGAGGGAGAGCATGTTTAGTGTTCATACTCAGTAGTTTAGATACGAAACTCTTCATTCAGCATTGGTCAACCCTTTTTCCTTGATGTCAAAGGGGGAGAGTAACTTGGTGTTTGGAAAGTAGCTTGGCTTGGTGCTTGGCTTGATGTGTTTTATAGGTATCTACAAGTTTTGGTGACCAAACACCAAATTGGTTTCCATCAAGTCCAAAGGGGGAGATTGTTAGCATTATGAATTATGTGTTCTCCTTGATGGAAAACTACCTAATTGATGGAAAACTACCTAATGTGTTGTTCTTGATGACAACCTACTTAAAGAGTTGTTATTTGATGGAAACCTACTTGTTGAAGATGTAAACAGCATATGACAAAGTGTTTTACAGATGTGACATAGTGTTTTGACAATGGCATAGTAGTGCAGAGGCAGAGGTATGATAAAGTTGAAAGTTCAAGAAGTATACACAGGTTCCGTTAAGCAAAGCCACATACACATGTGAGTATCAAGAAGAAAAGGTGCATACAATTTCCACACCATGGTATTTTAAATACCAAAGATACTTACCATGGTATTTCCATGTGGTATTAAGCCCAGTAACATATGTTTTGATCTCGTCTAAGAAAACCATTGGCTGGAGTAGGGTTTTGACCTATGGTATTGGATAAGGGTTAAACTATATAAAGAGAGGAAGATCAAATTTGTAGGGTGTGAATGTGATGGAAATCTTATGAATAGTTAGATCTAAAGAAAATATGCATGTAATGGGTTATTGATGCTTTTCTTGATCCAAACTAAGTATTCACCAGAGAGTTTGATGATGGATCAAATCTAATAGATCTAAGATGAAAATCATAATTATGAGATGACCTGATTTGTGTTGATAGCATCTTAAATTGTGATTTTTCTATGTATGCCGAGATCTACATATGTCTGAAGTTTCTTTTGCAGTGAAGATTTGATTCTAAATTTGCAGATATGTACATAGGTTTTAGAGCCTACAGGGTGTGTACAAACACAATTGTGTTTCTCATAAGTCGTGTACACATTGGTTTGTTTCCTTAAAAGCGTGTCCACACATGAATATGCTTTGAGTAAAATGTGTACGGAAAGTAGGGTTTTGATGAAAAGGATGTCATATCAGTTTAATCGGTTTTGATGTGTTTTTGTTGTCTGTCAATCAATATATCTTGATGATCTGAGCTTAAAAAGTGATGTTTTGATTATGAATCGATTGATTGAAAAATTTTGAATTTACTTGTTGGTTGTGATTGAAGTTTAGTGAAGGTTCTATGATTGTTTCATAACGATGAAGTAGATCTAAGTAAGATTCAATTTTTGTTTCATAATGACAATGGTTCAGTTTTCAGGTGTTAGTGTTTTAATATTTGTATGTGGATATTCTTCATGAAAGGTGCGTACACACATAGGTTTGCTACTGTAAAGTATCATACATATTTTGATAGATGGATGTTGAGGGTTTGTAGTGTTAGAGCCTAGATTTACCTCAGGCTAAAAAGATAAGCTTTTAGGTCCACATCAAACCACGCTCAGCGTCGTAGCTAGCCCTACGAGGACAGGAGAGGGCTCTCTCTAGGTCAATCTCAGCAAAAGATAATCGATGGGGATCGAGATGACTGAAATAAAAGCTAATTTTATGCTAGGTATGAAGTACAAGGATTTGAATTGAGTTTTTGGGGGTTTTGAGTTGGAGAATGGGAGAGGCAAATTTGGCTCCGGGGATGAGACATAGTTTTTGCAGAGTTCTGATTGGGGCAAGGAAGGCAACTGTTTTGATGCTTTAGAATGAATAAATGGATGGATCATATAGGTGAGGAGCCAAGGAAGGCAAGAGAGTCTCGAGATTCCTCCTCAAACAGATGAAAACATGTAAAATTAAACAAAATCTCAAGGCAGAGTATAGCATTCCAATGGATTCTACCTTAATCACTCATTTGTTTAATTTCAAAACAAAAGAGAAGGGAAAATGATACACATAAAAATTAGTGAACTTGCAATTACATAGAGAATAACATCATCAAAACATAGAGCCACATGGATCTCAGCAAGTGCTGCAAAACTATGGTCTTTCCTTTGCCAAAAATGCAGAGATAAAATGTACAATGATGTGCCAAGGAATCCCAAGTGTCAAACCCTGACAATGACTTAGAAAATACATGATATAGACCATCCTAACCCATTTCAATGCCTCTAGGGGTTGATCTCATCATTCTAGGAGTTGTTTCAACCAATTCTAAACAAAATACTGAAATCTAGGCAATAAAACAACTTGCCTCTATAAGGTAGGAAACTGATTCATTCATTAAATTTTCACTTTTTAATGAATGAATCCTCTAGAACAAGTGAATAGGTGCCAAAATTACATCATAGTCATCAAGTTACATCTAGAAAGGTCAATAATTACATCAAAAAACAAAACTAGTCAAAACTGGCCGAATTTCTGAGCTGGAAGGTGAAAAATTTGGAAAAAAACCTCTATGCGCTGCGCCTGATTCTCTATGCATCATGCCACTTTGGAGCTGAATTTGAGGCCCTTATCGGAGTCTAAATTGAGCTCATGATAGCTCGTTGGAAATATTTGCCTATCTGCTTTCCAACCCAAGTATAATTTTTCAATTTGGTGTCCATTTTCCCCTCCAAAACTTCAATCTTGGAAGTGAGGTCATTTTTTGAGTGTTTTTGACCTCTTGGGGACTCAAAACTTGCCCAAACTTCTTGGCCATGCACCAGCAGTCATGATCTTTCATGCCAAATCCAAAAATATAAAGTTTTTGCAATTTGGAGCCCTCTAGCAAAAGCGAGCGCCATGTGGCGCGGTGCATAGGGAGGCAAAACCGGTTTTTCAGTGCAAAAATTTTCAAAAATGCAAAAATTGCTCCAAATTTCTTGAAATTTGGGCTATGCCTTCTCTATCAAGTGTCATGTTGGGCTAAGGAGGCTTTAGCCAATATCCAAAGGCGATCATACTCCTTTTGCCTCTTTTGCTTCTTTATTGCCTTCTTCAATTTTTCCTTTAGATTTCTTATTCGTGCCTTGGAACTCATATTTCGCGCCCTGTAATGCAAAGCCATGTGTCTCAACAATGCTTGTCCCTATTGGCCTTTTCCAGCAATCTCTCCAAGTGGATGTTGATTCTCTCGAGCCAAGACTCCTGATCATCATTAATCTCTTGCTCCAATGAAGTGAGCTCAATCCTTCTCCTTTGAGTAGCTTGGCAATTCTCACGGATGTTTTGCAACTCCATGATTGCTTGTTGATATTCCAGCTGCTTGTTCCTCTGCTCCAAGTATTACATAGTCCACTTAGCCCTCTCCAAGTCAAGGGTCAAGGTTGTGATCTATGTCTGCTACTCCTGGATGATCTCTCTAAGATGTGCATTTTGCGAGCCCATGTCTCTAACATCATCGTAAACAAGAATGAACTCAGTTTCTCGCTCACCTGAAGGCCTCTCGTCCTACATTGGCCTCTTTCCTTTGTCCTGTACCTGTGATGCTGATGTCGGAAGCGAGGCCCGTTCCACCCCCGGTGGAGATAACACTCACTTTGCTGCTACAAATAGCTGCCTCATGGCCTTCTTGCTGATGAGAAGGTCCACTAGTCTCATGCCCAACCTCTGAAGGTACCTGTGAAACTCTTAAAAAGTCATGAGAGATGAAATCATCCCAAGTGATGCCCTGTAATCCAAGCTGATGAACCACCAAAATCTTATGAGAGCAAAATGGCAAATACTATTGAACTACTACTCAGGGGTTTTGTGCTGCACAAGGGTGGTCATCCTCTCTATGTTCTGGCATATGAAATAAGGAATGTTCATCATCCTTACTCGGGTGAAATGCATGAGCAGCCTGATGTGATAAGAATATAATCGGGAGAAGCGACCTTCACAACTGAAATACTTCATGATTAATTTCACTAATGGAGCATACTCGTCTTTGAGATATCGAAAAGGGAACACTCTCTTTAGCTGCCTCAAGAAACCAGGTTTAATATATGGATGATAATGTTGCTGGTCAATCTTCTGCCTCTTGTTCCATGGTTCCCCGATATTAGGTATGCCGGTTTCTAATGAGATAGAATTTGGTGTAAGTGTGAAAGTGACACCAGCCAAAATAACTCGATCACCATGCAAATGCAATACAAATAAGTGAGCCAACTCATGATGGACTTGAATAGAAGCAACCTTATCACAAAATTCATAACATGACCAGAACTGGAAGCAAGAGACAACAAGAGGGCAGGCCTGCAATTCTATAAGGGTGTTTGGTTCTTCTCTAACATGTCTGCCACCTTTATGAGGCCTCCGGGGTGCATGTCCCTCCATGGGTGAGTCACTTTCGATCTCCACTTGATAATCGGATGAATGACCAAATGACATAACTGCTGCTATACAAACTTCCTTGGAGAAATAGATGTTGGTGATAAAACTGTGTTGGACTGCTCTTTGTGATGTGCTTGGATTCTGCCACAAAGGGGAAAAATGCAACAAGGGACTATTAGGAAGGGGGAAAATAGTAAGGGATTAGGGACTTTTGGGACAAATTTGTTTAGGAGGGTTTGGGAATTTTGTATAGGGTAGGGTTTGGGGTTTTTACATTAGAAATGTGTGGAAGGGAATAGGGGATAGGGAAGAATGAAATTAGGGAGAAATGGAATAAGGGAGAAGGGAATGATGGAAAGAAGGGAGAAATGGGATGGAGGAGTGAGTTTGGTAGCAAACCAATGATTTTGAAACCCTAACAGCAATTTGTCTTGAGGTAATTTAGAGGTAGGGTTTGATGTGTTTGTTCAACCATTATCATCCATAAACCACCATCACTTATCACAAAATTGGATCAAACATCAAGAAGAAGGCTCTACCTAGAAAATCCGTGTAAGTGATGGGCAATTTAGAGGAATTGTGAGCAGTTTCGGGCTTTCAGGTGTATGCACCGCACCGCATACCCAATGCACTACATCATCCCAGTGCGTTGCACCCATGTTATTTAACACTGTGCGACCACTCCTAGTGCATCGCGCCACCTACTCTATGCGTCGCGCCTGCCCAGTTTAATTCAACTTCACCCAAATTATGCACTTACTCACCCAATTTTCTTTGAATTGCTTCCCTTTGATCTTGGCATGTAAATGACATTGATCCTCATGGAAAAATCTTTATAAAGACATGGATTTGATTTTTGATTCTTGAAAACCCATTTTTGTAATGTTTGGTATTAGCACTTTTTCACAATTTAATACCACTTTGTTTTCTAAATCTGCTTTTTGATTTTCTGACTACAATAATGAAATTCTTGGCAATTTTTTGCAGGGATAGCTGACATGGAATTTGGCAAGGGAGACCAGGGTTGTGCCAGAAGAATTCCACAACTGAAAAACTTTTGAAATTATTACAAAAAACGAAATGTCGAATTTTCTTCAAAACAAAGTTTTGAAGAAAAGTCATAATCCATCCATATAATGATGAAAATATTTGAAATGAAAAATTATTAAGAAACTCCCTCTGGCCTGCTGGAATTATTGGACATTTTGAAGACACGACTTGTGAAACCCTAGACCCACTGACTGAAATGACTCTTGTTGATCAAAAGACTAAAACAAGAGTGTAAGTGATTGTAAAACTTGATTTTGATGAGCAGACCTGAGCCAACAGGGCAAGGCATGCCCCCTAGCGAAATGCAACTAAGTGAATCGGGCGAGACACCTAAAAATGAAATGCAATAAAGAGATTTTGATCTCTGACGAAGGGCTGAACAGATCGACTCTAACATGTAGTAAGAAAATATGGTTTTTGTGATGTGAATTAAGTTGTTTGGTATTCTGATTATAGTATTTTGACTATTCTCGTTGATTGATTTGGGTTTCAATTAATTTGGTTGATTTAGTGATTAGGTTTCAATGGTTGGTTTCTTCAGTTTGGTCAGATATTGATGATTGAGTTATAGCAATAAGTTATAGTTTGATGATGGGCATTGAACTTAAATGTTTGCAGTGGGTCCAGTCTGAAAATTTGATGAAACGTGGCCTACAAGTTTTGATCTTGTGTAGCAGGTGGATCTAGTATTAAAATTTATGAAACATGGTCCCCATAAATGATGGAGTTGAAGCTTCCTTCTAGTGGTAGTTGGTAAATCAGATCAGGGGGTTGGAGCTCCCTTGTAGTTGGGTGCCTGTGTACTGGTATGAGTTTATGCCAGTACAAGACTCAGGGGGTTGGAGGTCCCTTCGAGTAGGAGCTATAGAATGAGTGAATGTTGTTACCTTCTGCAGGTGGGTGTCTGTGTACTAGTATGAGTTTGTGCGAGTATAAGATTAAAAAAGTTTTTCTTTATATTAAAAGGAAGACAAAGATGACAACAAAATGTGGTTTTTTCTCGTAATGGCTTTCCACCTTAAATCTTGGTGTTCATGTGTGTTTCTTATGTGTGATGGTTTACTTTGTTCTTATTGCACATGGTTAGTATCTAATTAATGTTTATTGAAGTAATAATGTACTGGCTCAAGATAAACAGTAGATGAATTAAGTGAAAAGTAATTTTACTAGATATATATTATTTGTCTTAAGAACAGTCACGTACACACACAGGTTTCCTTCAGTAAAGTTGTGTACAAAAATCAGAATATAAAATTGAAAAATTTTATTGATTTGAAAATATTGATTCAACCCCCCTCAATATTTTTCCCAAAAATCACATCAATGTTAGTGGAGGTGGTGATTAAATTTGAAGCTTCAGGGGTATTTATCTCATCTTTTTTATGATAAAACAATTGTAATGTTGACAGCTATATTATTATTGACTAGAGTACATTATTTATGCATTTTATTAAAAAAACAATTTAAAAAATCGTTCTTTTAAGCATTTTATACATACTAAAATTGAATAAAATTAGATAAAGTTATTTTATTACTATTTTATTTATAAAAATATTAATGTTAAGAATAACTTATAAAATTTTGTAGATAATATCAAATGTTTTTATTTTATTTTTTGGATTAAAATGGATTTGTTTTCTACATTTACATTATCCTTGTGGACTAAATGTCTTATTTATATTTAAAAAATATTATATTTGCATTAAACTCTCAAGCCCTTTGAAATTTTCAATTATATTTGGTATCTTCATCTGATTAAAATAAATAAATTGTAAAAGATATTGACCTCTTTATTGAAGAGCGATAACTCTATCAAAACATTAAAAGAGCTACTCATATACAATACCGATATTATAAACCTTTACAAAAAATACAAATATAGAATGACTTCATTCACTATTATTTAGGGTAAGATGGATATGATTTAGAACATCCTAGGGTACATACAAGGATAAAGTTAAAAACACTATTAGTGAAGACTATAAATATGTTATTCTTATTAATGATATTGATTATTCAATTTATCTTTCAAACCATTCAAGGATCTATTCTAAGTGTATTTTAAAATATAATCCTTAATGAATTGATTTAATGATAACAACAATTATGTCATTCACTATAACTTACTTAAGAATCCCACGAAAGGATAAAAAATTGTTTCTATGAAATTGAATCCCAATTATGAAACTGATATGTTCCATAGCTCTTGGGATCGAGCCACAAGAAAAGAAAAAGAATCCCACCAAATGATAAAAAATGTTGCTATGGGCATTAATTATGAAAATGATATGTTTCATAGCTCTTGGGATTGAGCCACAAGAAAAGAGATCTATAGGGCATTTTCAAAATATTTGATTTACAAAATATTGTGAAATAAATGTTATTAGAGATAACAAAAATAAATAAATATCCTATCATAGATAGAAATGTATAGAATCAATAAAGGGTAATGGTAAATATGTAGATCAAAGAAGTGATGGTTTCTTTATGCAGAAAATTAAAAGAATAAAATGAAAATTCTAATTCTTATATTTCTAATTTTAAGTTTTGTGACATTCACAAGGTTCATAAGAACATACAAATTAAAATTTTCCCGGGCATAATAAAACCAAAACAAAATCATTAACACATTTTGTACATAAAATAAAGCATAATTATGTATCATGGATTGTTGAGAGATTTTCATTCAAATACTAATTACATGTTTTGTTACCATTAAACAAATAGTCTAGAAGCCAACAGTAAATATGCTCAAATAATAATTAAATGGTAGATACCAATGCGATGACCACATCACAATACATAGACACATACAGTTACCAATTAACAAAATAACTATGAATCGATGTTATGATGTAATACATGAAAATGAAGAATACTAAACAAGCTCCTTTTCTTGGGTTTCCTTAATATGTGTTCTTTACTCTTCAAATATTTTCACTTAATCTTATTATTAAGTTTTGATGGACATTACAATTTACACTCATAATCTATAATTAATTATTTTGATATTTGATAAAATCAAAAGTAAAGGAAAAAAATTAACAAATTAAATGGTATTACGGTGAGAGATGTAGAGAGTGAATATGATGCTAATTCTCATATAAATTAGAATTAACAATTTTCACAACATAGTTTCAATTGAATATTTAAAACGATAAGATTTCTAAATTTAAACTTTCATTAAATAACATCTAAAATAATGTATGCTACAATATAGTAGTAAGACTATAAAAGTGTAAATTATATACAGATTTAATATAGTGAAATAACGCTTTATTTATAAAAAGTCAACAAAAATAATCATATTTTAATATTTAGAGATTAATAACAAGTAATAGAAATTAAACCATGGTCACAATTTATATCCAATTTTAGTATTTAGAGGTTAATAATAAGTAATAGAGATTAAACCATGATCACAATTTACATCTAGACTCATCTAGTATTAAAAGGACAACAATAAATGAATAAGCAATAAACAAATAAATTAATAACTATTGATGATTGTTAAAAATATAACCACTTTTTAAAATTTTACAATACGTATAGCATTTTAGAAATGATAATGGAATTCAAAAATAACTTGTTGACACCTAATCATGAGGACTGGGTGAATAACTGAAATTGATGTAAATAAATAATAGAAAATATGAATAGTCACCGAGAGACGAAATGAATAGTCTCTTCCTCATGTATATAATAAAGACCAACCTGAATGAATATCAATGAATTGTTTTGAGGAGTTACCTCCTAGTCTAACATGGTATCAGAGCTAAAAGCTACTGGCTAGAACACCCTTCCTACACATTTTAGAAATCAGAGTGCCGCAGCAGGAAGAAGGATTGTCCCTTAGTGAAGCACGTCCTTCCGAAAGTCTGAGCTGGCGATCATCATGCTTCCCACAAGAAGCTTTTGTGCTAAGGGGTCTTCATTTCATCGTGTATCAACTGAGCAGCGATTATATTAGCTCCCACCATGCCTTGTCTATGTATGGGTTAAATTTGAAGCCTTGAGTTCTATGTGTGTTGGCTCGTACTCATCTTTGTGTGATGAAACTTCTCCCGTAAAATCCAGAAATTGTGTGTTATTTCTTTGAAAGTCAATTGTTGTTCTAAGTAATGCATTGAAGCAGTCTTGAATAGTCTTGAAGAATGCATTGAACTCCTGGTGCATTGGTCATTTTTGTTGGGTTGGTTGAACGATGGACCGTTTATGCCTATTGTGAAGCTGTTGCAGCAATTTTGTTGCATCCACTAAAAGTCCTTCCAATTTTCATTGCAATTGGTCAATTAACGCTCAAGTTTGAGCCAGGCTAGAGTGATGGGAAAGTGATATTCATTAAACTGTGGATATGGTGTTGCTTTTTGACTGGCTGTATTCAATTATTGTTGTCGTTTGGTATGTCCTTTTTTAATGGTCGAAATCCATTAACAACACATACGTTGAAGTGTTTGATGGTCAATGGCATGTGTTGTAGGGGATACAATACCACATAATACCTTTGTCTCCATATTCAGAATCAATTTTTTAGTAGCATAAGTTTTTTTTTCTTCTCCATAAAAGCACATTTTTTTTTTTCCAGCAGAAGTATTTTTACAGCACTTAGATTTTACAATGCATTCAATCATATCTATTGTGGGAGTAGTTCTCACTGGAAAGGAAGACTATCTTGAGTGGTCCCAGAAGATAAAACACACCCTCATTTTCTATGAGTTATGGAAAGGAGTGTGTTTTGGAGACGGAGACAAAGAGCTAGAATAGCCTACCTCAGAGAAGGAGTTTACCATTTGGGAAAATAAGAACAACAAAGCCTATTCATTAATTGTAGCATCTGTAAGTGAAGAGGTGAGTCACCATATTTCGTCATTTTCAAATGCTTTCGAAGCCTTACAAAAGCTGAAAGAACTCTATGACTCACAGTCTACACTTGAAGTTGTTCAACTCATGATTAAACTCTCCACTCTTGAGTTACAAAATAATGATCCTCTAATGCATGATACCAAAGCCACTAAGGTTGAATTGGATATTCCTCTTATTGCTTTTCTCAAGGCACTTTATCCTACTTACTCCAATTATCTTAAGTCATTGTAAGCAAATGGAAATCTCAAAGATATTACCTTTGACTCTCTTGTGAAAAAAATTGTTGAAAGAGAGAAAGCTTTTGGAAAGAAGACAACCCCTGAATCTTCTGAAGA
>APFE031513017.1:16277-52590 GCA_000404065.3 Pinus taeda
TCCATTCATATGTTTGATGGAAAGCTTGAGGTGGGAAAAGCATCTGACCACTCACTTGTCATGAGGGGGATAGAAGAAGAAAGACTTCTCAAGCTACAGGGTACCTATGCTCATGCACAACATTTCTCATACAACTCTCATTATGAAGAAGGCACACTTCCATCAAGTTTATTATGGCATGCTAGATTTGGACATTTGAACTATAACAGCCTATGCTTGTTGAAGAAAAATGGTGTTACTGGTTTACCTGCAATTCCTAGGAAACTTAAGCAATGTGATTCTTGCATCCTAGTAAAGCATAGCAAATAGTCTTTTCATTATTCACATTCAAGAGCACATAGAAAACTTGAACTATTCATTCAGATTTATCTAGTCCAGTGCCTATTCCTTCTGCAAATGGAAGTAAATATATGATTACATTTATTGATGACTACACCAGAATGTGTTGGGTTCATTTATTGAAGAACAAATCGGATGCTTTTCAAACATTCAAGAACTTTCATACATGCATTGAAAATGATGCACAATCTCTTATTGGATCTATTCGCACTGATAATGAAAAGAATACACTTCAAATGAATTTGAAAACTATCTTCACCAACATGGGATCAAACATCAAACAACTATGCCTTATAATCCCCAATCCCCAAAAGAATGATGTAACTGAAAGAATGAACAGGACAATCTTAAATATGGTGCACTCCATGATGTTTTTCAAAAATGTAAAATTGATGTTTTGGGTTGATGTAGTTATATGTGATGTATATATAAAGAATATATGTCCATATAATGCTACCAGAAACAAGACTCCCTATGAAATGTGGTATGGGCATATTCCTTCGATAAAGCATCTCAGGGCCTTTGGTTCTACTTATTATGCCTTGATACCAAAGGTACATAGAAACAAACATGGTGCACGAAGTCATAAGTGTATCTTCCTGGGGTATTAAAACACCTCCAAAGCATACCATCTCTACAATGAATTCAATAAAAAGTTTGTTGTATCTAGAGATGTAATCTTTCTTTAAGCATCCAAAACTGACAATGTTGTTGAGTGGCAACTTGATTTCTTGGATAGATTTGTAAATGTAAAATCATTTCAATAATTTGATAATCAGATTCCACATCTTGAAGGGGGGATTCCTATACTAGAACAACCTGTGGAATCTTCTTTTGAAGCACTCTCTCCCCTACATTAAACTCCAACAATGGATGATACTTTAAGTGACATGATTGATAGAATTGGGAGACTCAATCTTGATTCAGTCCCAACTCAATCAATAGAGTAGCCTGGACCATCTGAGAAAGGACCCCCCAAGTGGCTAACAAAACACTTAAAAGTGTTCATCTTGATGAGGTTGGAAAGACAGGAACTAGAAATTCAAACTGGAAAAATGGAGGTGATGTAGACGACTCTGATTCACCTATTGATATGAATGTTTCTTATGATTGTGAATTGAATTTATCTACATATTTCAAACCAACTTCCTTCCAAGACGCTACTTCTCATGATGAATGGAAAGAAGTGATGCAAAAGGAGTATGATTCTGTGATAAATAATGGCACTTGGAAGTTGTTTGATCCTCTATTAGGAACCAAACCAATTGGCTGCAAGTGGGTCTACAAGAACAAGTATCAAGCTGATGGATCACTTGACAAGCACAAAGCTAGGCTTGTGGAAAATGGTTTTGCACAGAAGGAAGGGGTTGATTATGAGGAGAATTTCCCCCCCACAGCAAAATGGGCTACCACCAGACACTCTTTTCCCTAGCAACTTAGAACCATTGGAAAGTCCATCAAATGGATGTAGAAATTGCTTTCTTGAATGGAGATCTAAAACAGAATGTTTTTATGTTCCAGCCTGAAGGATTTGCTGTGAAAGGACATGAACATAAAGTATGCAAACTTGTGAAATCCTTGTATGGCTTCAAACAAGCACCGTGAGCCTGGTATGAAAAACTAATTGAGCATCTTCTAAAACTCAATTTCAAACATTATGATCTTGATGATGCAACTTTATTTGTCAAGAAAGTTGGCAATACAATTGTATATCTTGTGGTATATGTAGATGATATTTTGATGATAGGGAACAATGAAAGCCACATTGCATCCATAAATAAGGAATTGAGGAAAGGTTTTGAAATGACTAATTTGGGCTATGTTCATTACTATCTTGGTATTGAAGTAACTCAACATCCGAAGTCCATATTCCTTTCTCAAAAGAAGTACATTGAAGATCCATTGAATAGGTTTGGCATGACAAAATGCAATCCTCTTACTACTCCAATGGAACAAAACTTAAAGCTCAAATCCATTGAAGGAAAATAATTTGAGGATGCAACAAAATATAGACAACTTGTAGGAAGTCTCAACTACGTAACTACTACCAGAATAGACATTTCATTTGCTGTTGGAATCCTCTCCAAGTTTATGCAAAAGCCTTGTGAGGGACATTGGTCTGTTGTAAAAAGAGTTCTAAGGTACTTGAAGGGAACTCAAGACTTTGGAATCAAGTATACATAGGTGGACGACTTCAGCTTGATTGAATACTCTAATTCAGACTTCGTTGGAGACAAAGAAACTGGAGTATCTACTTCAGGTTATGCTATGAGTCTTGGATTGGGAGCTATCTCCTGGAGATCATGCAAATAGTCAGTTCCAATAGATTCCACAATAGAGGCAGAATATGTGGCAGCAGTTGAGGCAACAAAAGAAATTTTGTGGCTCAGGCAAATTCTTGAAGATTTGTAGGTAAAACAAGTACAATCGACTCCACTCATGATTGACAATACCTCGGCAATAAAGGTGGTCAAGAACCCAAAGTTCCATGATCGAATGAAGCACATCAATACTAAATATCATTTGATTCAACATCATGTTGAGGCCAAAACAATCCATCTCCACCATTGTTCCACTAATGAGCAAATTGCATACATCTTCACTAAAGCCCTTGGAAGAGAAAAGGTTGAAAGATTCAGAACGATGCTTGGACTCACCAGCATCCCTTCAGATTAAGGGGGGGAATGTTGACACCTAATCATGAGGATTGGGTGAATAACGAAAATTGATGTATATAAATAATAGAAAATATGAATAGTCACCGAGAGACGAAATGAATAGTCTCTCCCTCATGTATATAATAAATACCAACCTGAATGAATATCAATGAATTGTTTTGAGGAGTTACCTCCTGGTCTGACATAAATATTTTAAAATAAATTTGAATCTGTTAAAAAGGTTAAATTTTAATTTACCAAAAGCACGATAAGGTTAAATTTTAATTTACCAAAAGCACGGTATAGGTACAAAGCCAAAATCATCGACAACATGGAGAGAAGTCTGTATTAGACCCGCTATTGGGTGGTTATTGCTCGAGTAAAACGCAGGAACCTACAACCATTCTATTCTATGTCTCTAGCCAAAAAGTTCACTAAAAAGGTAGTCAACTCTAGTCAATGCTAGCTGCCATTATCTATGTCACTTGAATACCATTGAAGGTTGTGATAAACAAATAAATCACCAATATCAACTACCATGAAGTGCCTTATGCATAAACATTACTTTGTGCCAGAGAGAATTTCATACCTTATGTATAAATATTACTTTGCGCCAAAGAGAAAATTATGATGGAATAGTAGATTTTAGACTGTGGTTTGTGTTTTTTGTTTTTTTTTTTTTTGTACATAAAGAGTTCGGATTTTCCATAGTAATATTTGAAAGTTGTTGATTTTTCGAATTTATAAGAGGATCTTTCATTAGGACAATGTTGAGATGTTATATCTGAGAACGAAAAGACCAAGACCTCTTAGAACAATTATGTCGAAATCATTTGCCATTAATTTGGATACCACCATCGTAATTGAGATTATGTGGATGTTTTATTATCTTGAAGGCTTCCTTGATTTTTATTTTTTGATAGTGGTTTTCTATAATAATAATCCTAACATTTTCTAAGTAAACATGATACTTAATTCGAGTGTTCAAAATGGGCTGAAGTGGGTAATCTTTCATCTTTAATGTTAGTTCCATGCTTTTTCACTATTCTTTGCAAGAAATGTCATGTTTCTCCAAAATAACTTTTACCACAAGAATTACCAATGTTGTAGGGTCTTTTGAGTTGATGTTGATCAATTATATCTTTCAGAGATCTCAATAATTTCCAAGTTAACTTGATAGATTTTATCTAAAAATATTTATAAAAGAGAAAAAAACATAGTGAGAGAGTGTAAGTAACATGAAAATGCAAGAAGAAAATCTTTAGTTAATTCCAATTCCGTAATGAAAAACCTAATTATTATCAACAACATTAAAATTCATTATAGAATTAGGTTGGGTTAGCATTAGCTTCAACAAATACCCTAGACAGTTGTAATACCAACGTTCATGGTATAGTCTTATGGCTATGAAGACAATTTTAGGTCTAGCTGCATAGATCGTGAAATACCAAAATTGTTGATAATTTGAACTTCAACAAAAACAGAAGCTGCACATGCTTGTTGCTTTAGATGTTATTCATTATATGTTATATAGTTTCTTTTTTCACTTTGGAAGAGTATATTATGGAACTCATTCTATATGGTATGGTTAGGCTAGAGAAAAGAAATTGGTATGAAATGAAGCCAAATATAATAAGGATATTAATTTAGTTATAAAAAATATATATAATTAAATTAATATTTTTTACTAATTTCATATTATATTACTTATATTTTCCTTCTTGTTATACAATTTTTTTTCAACTACAGCATGTTTACATGATGAAGTTATATTTAATTTTAATTTTAAATTTATAGTTTTAACTATTTTATTACTAAGATTTTTTTTAAGTGAAAAGATTTAAATCAAGTAATAACCTTTTTTTATGGTTGATATAATTTTTTATTAAGAAAAAGGTTCATCTTAAATAATTTGTTGCTGGTATGTAAAGCTCTAAGTTTTGATTCTTTTTAGTTTCTTATGAATAGAGAGCCATTAAAATTGTGTTTTTACTCTGAAAAAGATAAATGTTAACTAAACAAAAGCAATTTTAAAACATATTAGTAATTAAATAAGATGGGTATTTACATTTTTAACTTATTTCACCAGTATTCATTCTAATTTTCAAACTATGTTAGACATTAATGACAATTCATTTTTTACAACTTCAATTTCACTAAGTGTATTTATTTTTATTTTATTTTTGTAAATTTTATCACTTTGTATTCATTATCAAAAACAAAATATTACATGAATATTATGTCCACGGGCACAACACAACAATACATAGTGAACCTATAAAATCATTATCCCCCATATAAAATAGAGATCCTAGCTAAAATATGTTGATCTGTGTAGTGAACAAAGCTACAAGAAATTACAACTCATCTATTCCTTGAAAACATTGAAACAAATAAGGCATAAGACTAGGATAACTATAACCAAAAAAAACTTCTCCAAGAGCTATGAACAAGAGAGAAGATGTGCAACATGAACTTGGTGTCCATTGTTGACTCTAAACCTTTGTAACCACTTCTTCAGAAAAATACCAACTCTACTTTCCTCCATAAAGACCATAGAAGCATCCATAATGCACTCAAAACCAAAGAGGAAACAACATTACATTAAGAATGCAGGAAGTGCAAGAGTTGTAGTGCCAAGCGAAAACATACAGAACAACTACCTCCAAAATATAAGAACATTGTAGCTTCCCTCAAGAGATAGGGCTATGGCTAATGATGTGTAACTACACCAAGCAATTGAGAACCATAAGCAACTCCAAAATGTGCCATAGTACACATGAATGAGAAATGAGAGAAGATATCTTATCTAACAAAAAAGCACTAAAATTGTTTCATTAATAGTATGAACCATAAACACCATCCTATCGAAGGACATTGAAATAGTTTCACCATCATGACAATGTTGACAAAAACCAAATATCCATGGACTAGAATTTCTATAAGGATAACAACAATAAAGGTTGAAGGATCTCAACGTGAGTAGGAGAGCAACCACAAAACCTACTTCGCCTCGATGAGATCCATAAGAACTGGAGGAAAACGATGAGAGAAATATTCCTAGGTTATATACTTCAGATTGAAAGTAAGAAAACTACCACCCATAAGAAACTAAACCTCAAGGACGCATGCAAAATTGATGACAAAAATACTTGAAATCACCTTCCTAGACATGGTAAGAGGAAATTAGAGAAGGTGCATGGACACTATCAATCAAAGGATCTCTAAGATCCCTAAAGGTAGAATCACTCAAGAAGAAGCTTTCTATTCTAGCCAAGCATATGTTTAATGTCCTCTAACGAAGAGAAAACATTATAATTTTCCACTTTTTTATCTTTAAAGATGGGATATAACATGGTATCATTTGTTGATGTAAAGCTAAAGAATTCATAAAATGAAGCTTCCTTTCCATAAATATACGAGAGGAACCCATTTCATCTCTTCCCTTGCCAAAGAGTCAAATTGATAGGATGATCACCTCCCTCTTTATTCTCTAGCAATAGAACTTCCTTTGTCACTTCTAGAGGAACAACATCAAAGAAGGTAGAAACTAAGTCTTAGGAAAACGGGTGAACCCTTTTGTTCCCTATGTTACCTCCACCAACCTTCTACTTCTCATTTACTGGCTAGGAGGCATGAGCACCGCTGCAAATGAACATTGAGGACAAAGACTAATATAAATTATACCTATCAAATAGGAATAATGATGATACAAAAAAAACCTTGAACTCCCTACCTGAATACAATTAAATTGTCACCTAACAACCACACTACACGAGAAAAACCAATAAGATTTCCAAGCTCACCACATCTCATGTTCATGACATAGCCCCGAAACAACCTGTGAAACTCCCTTCTATAAAGACTTGACATAAAGAAGCCATAAAAACGTCTTGAACCTTGAAAACTATTAATAAACATAGAATTGAGGACACATTTACAAAACTCCAATTGACTAAATAAAATAAATTCCAGAGTTGTAGACACAACCATTAAAATATTCAGAAGCAAAGAGTAGTGACACTACACCCAAATATAAAAATCTACCAATAGAAATTGAGAATATATCTTGAAAGACAGAGTTAAATAAGAAAACTAAGAAATTACCCTCAAAGACCTACACCAATAATTAAAAGAGAGGGTGTACCAAATTCATGTCCTAAAACCAGCAATAAAAGTTGTAAGTGGGTGACAGAAAATATTAAACCCACGAGAACAACTATCGAGAAACACCACCACAGAAAGCGAAAAACGAAATTAGATTTCAGCAAGAAGAAACAAATAATGGAGGTGGAGGAGTTTTCCTCCCATCCTCTCACATTAATCTTGTACCACGACATGTACATCACCTTAGCTCATGCTCTAAAACAATTAGTCCACCAATAATCTTGCATCCACTTAGTAACTTCCTTATGCCATGTTGTAATGAGGAGGAGCCAAGTGTGATGTTGGCACACTATTCCATGTAGCTTTGGCATCTTGATTAACACTCCGATCAAGTTGTATTTATATATTGTATATATTATATCTATGAGTATACTCCATGTTAAATGTCATATAAGTTATAGTTGTAACTTCCTATATTGAAATGTTTACATCTAGTGACACAATATAGCCCAATAAGTTACTATAAGATAATAAATAAATTTAATAGACAATTTTTATTTCTCAATAAAAAAAAAAAAGAATTATGATCTTTCCATAAGTTAACAAATAGTTCTAATAAAGAGTTTAATATTTCCATAACTCATAATATCAAAGTTTTGCATTCAAACTTCTCGAGGAAAAGTTATAAATCCCAATACCCATTATATACATCAACATGATCTCCTTACACATCCCAAACTCCCAAAATTGTGATTGGGTAATGCTCGTGATATTGAGCTATTCAATTAAAGTATACTCTATTTCTATATATTAGTTAAGTCAAGTACATCATAGATCATGCTTGCATGTACTTGCCTCATGTTAAATTTTTTATTTTTAATCTACTATATTACCATTGAGACCCCTCTTCATTTTTCATATATTTTTAGCTAGTTTAACTTTTCTTCACTATAACTTCTATGGAAGAGTTGTAGACAAAAGAAACCAGGAGCATTGTAACTACTAGTTTTATTTTGAATTTATTTATTTCTAGTAATAATATATATCAACATTTTATAGATGGCTAATGTAGAAGAATCATATCTTAACAAGGGATAACATCATTAAAAGTGGAATGTATGGTCGAAATTGTTATATGTTACACATAAAGGCCGAAGAAAATGTTATACATCTCTTTTTGCAATAAGTGCATGCTCCGACAATCTGGTATGGGGTTACACAAGCTCCCACTTTACAATATACCACTTTACAATATAATAGATGTTTCTCTTTTATAGAGGAATGTTTCAGTGGGTGGATGCACAAAAATTGGGCTTTGAAATCCCTCCCCTAGTTCATAATATGGGGAATTTGGCATGCACTAAATATCATGATTAAGGGCAGTCAACTAGAGGCTCGCAAGACAATGTTCCATATATGTGCCTACTATGATCAATACACCCAAAAGATATGAGAATTAAGCATTACAAGAATTTCCATAACCACATAAATCTAGTATATCTTAGTGGATATTTTGATGGGGCAGGGCAACGAAATCTGTGTGGAGTAATGTTATTATTGAACTCGAAAAGTTTACTGGTATCGAAGAGAAGGAACCAAAGTTCATGCAAAAGTAATTTCACTATGGGTACTTGTGTTCTTTGTGAGAAGGATGAATTTGGAGCATATCAACATCCTAGGAGATGAAAAGGTCATCACCCATTGGTGGAATGGTAAGGTAAAAAATTGTGTTCCTACTTTTGTGAATTGGATGGACCACTTTGACAATTTGAGTGTATCTTTTACGAGTATCACACACATTTTTAGAGAGATAAATTTTGTCATAAAGTATCTCTAAAAAAGGGGCATTGGTACAATGTTGAGTTCATTTCATTTCAAAGTCCTCAACAATGGTTGATCCTATAACCTGTTTCTTGGGCCTTTTGTAGACTCTATTCATTTTGTTTATATGTAATAGATTTGCTAAATTTTGCTACTCATAGAGATTGAACAAGTTAAACTTAGTTTATCTTTTGTATGCCTTTCATATTAAAACTTCTCTTTATTCTCCGAAATGACTAAGATAATTTAGATACTTATTAGTTAAGAGCTAAAAAATTATGGTGTTGTAATTAATTATGTAAATGAACTCTACAAAATTATATACACTATTAGATCTATATATTTCATGTATTAGTTTTTTCCACATTGAACATTTTAAAACAAATTTACCTAAACTCTTTTACCCTCCCCTTTATGAAATTTGAAATGCAATATCAATAACATATATATATATCATTAGAAACCGAATCAAGTGAAAAATAATTAAAAATAAAATAACCATTATCCTATAAAGTTTCATTTACCAATAGGAAGTAAAAAGAATTACTTCATAGAGAGCAATGCCTGTCCATCATGTGAGCAAAATTTATTGTAGTTTATTTTTATTTTTTCCCTAATGTGAAAATGTAGCACATCTCCTTAGATTTTATGTGTATTTACATTCAGACACCACATAAAGTTATTTAGCCATAATACATACCACTAATTTAAATTAGTTTAATGAGGTGGAGGAGTTGCCCATAAAGTTAAATTAGTTTAATGAGGTGGAGGAGTTGCCCATAAAGTTATGAAAATTCTGATTTTTGTAAATCTAAGTTATAGTTAAACTTCAAAATTTTTGGTGTTTTAGAGTTTTTGATAGTGATGAATCTATTTCCACCATCAAAAACACAATTCAAACAAACACTGCCTCTACAAAATTTTTGGAAATTTTCTAAACAATTTCTCCCTACTTATACAACTCCAAATATATAACCCACTATATCGGTTGTCTTATGGGGAAAAGGTACAGAAACGGAGATTCCAGCAGCAGTGAACCTGGAAGGATGGGGAATCGGGATTTTAACGTTGGACTATATTTGTGAATTTCTGCCTCCGATGAAGCCACCGACTGGAGCTCACTTACAGTGACAGTTATTTCAGTATGCCAAAGAGGACGTTACCTTCTTGTTGTCTCTTATGCTGACGGGTGAAACCAGGTGTCCCATCTTGAATACTATAAATGTCTTTTTATTAGTTATATCAACTTTGACAGCTCTGACAATATTCGTCTGGCAGCCTGGACACTACCTTCTTCTGAACAGTCCTGCCTGTGACATTACATCAAAAGTATTGTGTCAAAGGGGTAGTTTGGAAAATAATGAGGAGCAGTCCGTTGCTTTTTTTTTTGTCACACCTTCCCCGCCATGGACGTTCCGTAGAGAATCTTATCAGAAATAACTTCATAGAGACAAACTGTAGTAGGTATCGCAGAATTTGGAATTTGGCGTTGGGAAAATCACGGCGATTAAATTTCAGTATCACTTGATATGCGTGGGGCTTTAGTCACCTATCCATCGAACTGCTTTGGAGTTGCCATTAAAACTATCCATCGAACTGATTTGGAGTAGCCATTAATATTTGATGTGTTATTAATATAAGGGGTTGTATATGCTTATGCTTAAATTTAAGCGATTACATTATTTAGTGGTAGAAATATATAGCTTGATTTATGAATGAATACATCAATAGCACATGGTGAACATATACAACTTAATTTACGAATAAGTCTATGTCAAGCAAAACATAGTCTTTCAAAAAGTTAAACCCTGAACTTAACTTAAATGTCTTGCAAATTTTTTTTTTACTGAAATGAACAAGAGTGAGTAAAAAGGCAGAAAATTTACCTTTTTTTTCTCATCATAAAATCTGCAATGAAAATAAAAATGCTCAGTTTCAAATACTCAATCAAACCAAAATAAAAAACAATTCAAATACTCAATCAACCCAAAAAAATCATCTTTAGACAATGAATCACGTGATTGACAATTCCGTCTCAACAGCCCAAAAAAAAATCATCTTGAGACCATGAATTCACGTGATTAACAGTTAGAAATAAATATGAAGTTTGAGTGCTTACCCATATTTATATTTATGTATACTATTGATAGGACGTTGATTTCCTGACCCATTGTACTATCCGATGCACCGTTGTGAAGAATATTGGAGATTATGTAGCAAAGGAGTTTAACCATGGTGCTCCTACTTTACATTGACAAAATGCAGGTTGCAGGAGATCAAAGTCAGATAAACTTACTACGTGATGAAACAGAGGAGGAAATCAAACTCAAAATAATATAGAAGAATGTCATATAGAGCAGGTATGGGAGGAAATCAAATTCAAAATAACATAGAGGAAGATCAGATAGAGCAGTGGTTCTATTCTGTAATTTAAATTGATTGATTTAATTGCTTTAAAATACCTAATTAAAGAGTTGTCTTTAATGTTATTTTTTGGAAGTTTTTAGAGTAAGTTTTTGTGGTCTAAATTTTTTAAAATCCAGCAAAAAATTATTGAAACCACAAGTTTAATAGTAATCTCTGTATAATCTAGGTGTCTTAGGGTTTTTGAGAGTGGTGAATCCATATATACAGTAAAAAAAATAAGTTTAAATAACACAAATAAAAATCTCACCTCAATTATTTTAACCCTATCCAAAAAAATCTCACTAAAAACAACTCCATTAAATAAAGTTAATCAAATAACAATAAATATATTAATTTTAAATCAAATACATGAATGACCTAACCTAGTTAACTTTACACTTAACCTAAACTATCTAAAATTATTAATATCTAAACAAATTAATTAACACACTCCAACACTACAATCCATTCTCGCCTCTCGTGTTTTTAAATACATTTTTGGCTACGCAATCAGATCATTTAAGTGAAATTAAAACAGTAATCATTGCATATTGATTTATGTATAATTGACACTAGCATTATTGATGTTGCATGCACTTGTCTCAGTATTTTTGACCAGCATTCGTGGGTGTTGAGATGTGTCTAGCTGAATTGTCTTTTGCATGCTTATTGTTGTTTCTTTTAAAATGGCTTGTGGAGATGGGTGCTTTTATTTTCCTGTTGTATTTGAGTTTGTTGTACGGGTTGTCAAATGATGCATTTTTGTTTTATTAACAGATTATTCATATATTTTACGATAGATGTGATATATTTTATCGTGGCTCTTCTGGTTAGATTTATATATTGAGTGATTTCCTTTTCACTTGGGTATATGATATTTTTAGAAGATATTTGATGACGATTTATCATATTTGTGCTTGATTTATGGTTTAGATTGAGTTTTTTCTAAGGTTATATCTTTCGAGTATTTGGGAGTATAGAGATGTAATTTTGTAAATGGTAGTATAGGGATATTATTTTGTAAAATTTATATGGTTTTTCTTTTTTGGTTTATTTTATTTTTATGTTGATTTGGTTAATGTTGTTTTAGCATTTTTTTACTGTTGTAAGCATGAGAAAGAAGATCAAGGTAACCTCAAACTATTTAGGATTTGGCACCTAGTTCTACCAAACCACACACTGCTCTCTTTATGAACTCACATTCAATGAATGATTAAAGAAGGAAAATATTTTAGGTTAGGTATGTTAGGTCTCACGTTTTGAAATTTTAGGGTTTTTCACATCAAATGAATTAAAAACACTATAAGACCAAAAGCTCAACAAAACCATAGGAGAGGGTGATTTTCTTAGCTTTCAAGAATGAAATTAAGCAAAAGAAAGGTGGAGGAGGGGAAAATAATCCCACTTACTTGTTACTCATGTGCTCGAACATGTGGTTGATGAAGAAACCCTGAAAACTGTAGATTTTGCTCCCTTGAAAAAAACATAACAATTTGGAGAAAAGCCCAACTCACAAAAGCTTAGGAAATTTGGCACTTTGTTGGTAAGAATCTTATTGTTACAGGGTGGAAATGCTTCTTGCTAGTGGAGTGATGTCTTATTGGGGTGGAATGAGCAAATGGTTTGCTCCTTTTGTCTTCTTATAGGTTTGGGGGTACATTTTCTCTTAGGTGATGATGTGGCCCCACCTTCTGTTCTCACAAAATGATATGAAATGCTAGTATACTACAGCTTCAAACTTATTATACATAACTGCATCTTAATAAATATCAAAATGCACTTTAGGGATCATTATATAACACTTTTCCCTATTACTACTCCCACAATGATGATCTAAATCACATCATGACTCTTTTTGACCTTTTTGATGACTTGACCTAACCATGACATCTAATGGAGTATGAAACTAATGATTTCGACCTTGAAACATGACTCACCATGAGAGGATGACTA
Source organism: Pinus taeda (assembly GCA_000404065.3). NCBI lineage: Eukaryota > Viridiplantae > Streptophyta > Pinopsida > Pinales > Pinaceae > Pinus > Pinus taeda. Next base: position 29,561 of record APFE031513017.1, read on the forward strand.
AGAGGATGATCAAGACACTTCACTGATGACTCATGACAATGAGTGATGACATGATTTAGATGAAAATTTGACCATGAAATGAAGGGAGTAGCAACATACCTAGACACACTAATAGTTGATCAAATTTTTATTTGAAAACCAATTGAAACTGTAAAAATTTGACTTAGGACCCTATCAACCATATTGAAAAAGTACATTTGACCACTAGTGACTCACAGGACTCACATGCACTAACACATTCTAAGATATCTTAGTATTTCTAGCAATTTGATGACATATTAGGCATGGTTATTTATTATTTGAAAATACAATGTTTTCTCATGATTAATTTCATGAGATCTAACTCACGACAACTTTCGTGCTTATTTTATGCATCGTTTCAATTGATGGGAGTGCACTCTAGGTTATATGGTTGTTTATGGTTGTTTTCTAGCATTAAGATAGCATCATGGATTTGATTGATACCTTACTTCACTCAATGCTCCACCCATTCTAGCTTCATTATACATTTTTGGAGGACTAACCTCCATCTATTGTGGAATTATTGGAGTAATTGTCCCCTTTTATTTTGGATCTATAGATTATTTTGATAATATGTCATTTGGATTTCAGATAACATGTGATCGCTTTCATTCATAGATCCAACAATTTGACATGTTCCTTTATTTATTAACACCTTGAGGCCCAAGTTGGTTGGGCTAGTTGAGTAGGCATCCAACCTATTGTGACCATCTTGGCACACTTGTTCATAGCAATTGCTAGACAACTTTTCTTGGAGAGATTCCATCAGGAAAATTGGAGCATATTACTTGGTAAACAACTTGACAAAACAAGGAGTCCTACTTTGAGATCGTGACATGTCATATTACACCTATCATTTTCCATTACTTACTTTTATTTGGCTTTTATCTATACTTTCCTATAAGAAATATATGATCTTACTTTTGGTTATTATTATTTTATATAAAGGAAGTTTTGAGGTTATGTTCTATATAAGAGAAGCTCCTCCTATTGCTTTAGTTTCTTGAATGTTTGTAGAGACACTTGAGAGTATATTTTGTGATATTTTGAAGGTTATTTAGAGATAAGACTTATGTGCTTAGCTATTTTTTATTAAATATGAATGCTGAAAACATGGTTTCATCAAATTTTCTATGAAGGCTTAATTTAGGTAACTTTATTCCTAGTGTAGAATAATTTATTTGTGTCTAATTTCGCTTCTATGACTTTTAGGATTGTTACTAGACAAATCAAATGAATACCATATTTCTTAATTATAAGTGTTATGATTTACATACATCATGATTATATGTTTGATAATCATCCTTTATTAGGGCTCTTCAAATGAGTGTTTGTATTGTTAGATGACCCTATAAGGCTATTCTACATTTCTAATTTAATGATTTTACTCCATAAGCTAATGATGTTTTAGGAAATAATTTCACTTTCAACATGAATAAGAAATATAAAATAAAAACTTCCTTTGCTAATTAAATATCTGAAAATTAATTAAATTGCAGATCAAAATTCATATTTGTCTCTCAACCCTTTCCATTTATCTCTTTGTTATTATCATTGATTGGATTAGGATTTCCTATATCCCTTGTGTGTTGAATAAGTTACAATAAAAAGTGTGTAGATGACCTACTAAGGATATAGAGGGTAGTCCTTCTTCAGTATCCCAAGGGACTTGTGTTTCATGAAGTTTCAGTGGTAACATTTTGACACCATCGCAAGGGATACAAATATATTTCCTTGATAAAGAAGAACATACTGCATGCCATGTGATGCTTTAAAAGTTAAAGATTCACTCTAATAACCCATTCGATGACTACAGAAAAGGAAAATGCCTCTAGGAGATACTCCATGAGGAGTTCATTCCAAAAGGATAGTTTGTTTATTTGTTTAATTACAGACAATTTATCATGTACGATTAAACAGAGTATTGGTAAATTCAAGTGTCAAGAACCTCGAAATCCTTGAAGATATAAGAGGATACTTCTTGATACTTCAAGGCTTTGAAACTCATACAATGTTGATGGCTTGATGGAAGAGTAATTTATACAAGGCTATGGACATCATATGTTTTGTAGGAGCCCTCCATCACATGCAGGGAGAAAATATCATTCATGGCTCCCAAGTGTGTTAGTAATAGTGTTACACCACCCAAAGAATAGATCAAAAAATTTGAAGATGGAATGGGTGAACATAGTATTCTAGATAATCATGAAGACGTTGAATTGAAACTTTATGTGTTATGTTTAGAGGGAGATGCAAGAGTTTAGTTCAGCAGCTTTCATGATATTACAAAGAAGGAAAATGGATCTTCAAATTAGTTCAAAAAAATCCCAAATGATATTAAAACAAGGGGTTGAGTTATTTTTTAATATTATTGAATGATTTTGAAGGAAATATTGGTTTTTATTTAAGTATTATAAATGTTGGGTATGTGTTATATTCTTTTTATGAACAACACTAAACATTGTTATGTTGCACCACATGTAGCAAGGGGGTTGCACGAGGATGGTAGACCCCATGCACAGGGTTCGAGGCAATGTCTCAAATTTTATTTATGTGGACCTAAGGATGGTTGGAACAAGGTTACCAACTTAACAAGGACCATATTGAGTTCTCTTCTTTTTAGAGGTCACAACAAATCGTGGTTTTCATACCGATTTTGAATAGTGTTTATGCAACATGAACCTTTCCTTTTTAGCATATTTTTGACACTTCAAACTTTCTTATGTATTAAGTATGAACATTTTTTTAAATTGTTAGTGATTTTCATGGTGATTCCAAAAAGTGTTGATGCAACATCAACCCTTTTTTATTTTTGAGCTTATCTTTGACACTTTAGATTTTCTTATCTATTAACTATGAATGTTATTTTTAAATGTTCTTGGTTTTCATGCTAATTTTGTGAAGTGTTGATGCAACATCAACCCTTTTTTCGGGTGGGAACATATTTTTTACACTTCAAATTTTCTTATGTCATAAATATGCACATTTTTTTTCAAATGTTGGATATTTAACCAATTTTCAAGTTGTCTCCTTCTTCTTGGTTGTTTTTATTTATGAGATGTTTTTTCAGGGCTTTTGAAGTTTGTGCTTTTTTTGCATTGCAATACTTTTTGTAATGAAATTTTTATTTTTTGTAAATTAAAAAACTATAAAGTTAATATTTGAAGTTAGATTTTTATATATGTATTTATGTATTGCTAATTAATACTTCAATACACATAAAATAATTGTCACTAAATAATATAATTTTAAAACACTTCGCAAAAAATAACATTTTGCATATAATTATATATAATAATTAATTAATTAAAAGAATATACATTTTGGGACCTTTTCAAGAGAAATGAGTTGTCAAACAAAGCATTTTATGTAAAAATGAACATAAAAATTTGAAAGAAATATATATATATATATATATAATATATATATATATATATATATATATATATATATATATTATTAATTTATGTCCAAAGTTGATAATATTTGAAGTTTGTTTTTCAATTCAAAAATGATCTCACATAAAAATTCAAGTAAATATAACCAAGACGATGGTTTAAAAAAAAAATTGATTGTAAAAAAAAAAAGTGTTTAAAAAAAAAAAAATTTAAAAACAAAATTAAAAATAATTAAAAAATAAAATAAAAAACATTTAAAACATAAATTTAAATTTAAAAAAAAAGAGAAAGAAAAGATCGAAAAATTATTTTAAAAATTATTATATATATATTATATTATATATATAATATTTATATATATATATATATATATATATAATATATATAATCAAATCATGTTGCATTGTGGCAATATATGTTGAATTCTTGAAAACAAGTAGTAGAGAACATTGTTAGGGTTTTAGAAATCTCTCTGTTGCTATGGTTTCTGAGCACTCTGCTCAATTTCGATCATCTCAGATGCAGGGGGGCTCTTAGGCCTCCTCCTTTTAGGATGATGTTACGGGAAAGAGTAAGGAGCCCAAAATGTCATTCTTCACAAGGCTCACCACATACAACGTCTTCCACTCCTCCAAGAAATCCAAAATCGCATGAGTGAGAAAAAAAGCTAATGCAAACACATCAAAGGAAACCTTGACTTCACATGAAGGAGTGGAGGATGGACCTGACCATGGTAACGTAAAATACACCCAAAGGCTAGAAATGAAAACCAATAATAACTGAAAACTTAAAGAAAAAAATATTCAGGTGCTCGAGATTCAGGACTCGAATGTTGTAGCTTACAGGGACTTCGTGCAGGAGCATGTTGTCATCTACAAGTTCATGGGGATATGGCCTATGAAAAAAGTGTTGAACTGGTGGATAGAGAAAAAATGGTGCCCTAAAGGAGAGATTCAACTACAGTTAGGATCTAAGGTATTCATCATTTTTATATTCAACCTCCTAGAAGAAAAGGACCACATCTCCGAAGGAGACCCATATTTCTTGAATTCTACTAATCTTTACATCCAGTACTCGAAGGAAAATTTCACTCTTGAAAATGAGGACTTCACCAAAGTCCCTACGTGTGTAAGGCTCTACTCACTACCCATGGACTATTGGTCACTGTCAATGTTAAAAGGAATAGGAGATGAGTCAGGGGAATATATTAAACTATGAGAGGGTACCAAAAATGGTTATGATGTATCCTATGCAAGAATGTGAATTTACATGGATGTTTGAGGGGCACTACTAAACGAAATCAAGTTAGTCTTTAGGGATGAAGCTTGGCTACAGAATATTGACTATGAACATATACCCTTTCGCTACAAGAAATTCCAAGAGCATGAGCACCTATTCGTAGACTGCCCCCAGAACAAAGCACAACAAAATAACACTCAAGTATAAAAAAAGTCAGAAGAACAAGGCTACTTTAAAGTGCGGCCCAAAAACAAGCAAAATAGGAAGAATCAAAGCAAACAAGGACCACATCAAGTAGCCAATAAAAACAAGTTTGAATCCTTACAAGAAGAGAAATGGAACTAATCTTAGGTGAGAATATTAAGGAAGGAAACATAGGAACAATAAAAAACTCAACAATTCAAAAAAAATTTCCAAGGGGATAACCATGAGCACCATCAAAAAGAGGAGGACCAGACTCTAGAAGACATTGAAATGGAATCAGTAATGTTAGAAATATCATCTGAAGATCATGCCATAGAAGAAGCTCTTGAAGGTGTAGACCTCAACTCAGTAGCAGAGGAATGTCAAAAAGGAGGCTTATCTACCATATATGAGGAGCACATATAAAAAATTGAAGGATCTTATCTATTACAAGAGGAACTAAAACATTGTACGATTAGTAATCCCCCTGAGGACTTGGCTCTCAAAGGAATCCTAACAAACATCACAGTAGACTAGTATAATCCCAAAGGTCCTAGTTGGAAAAAAGGTAGGAAAACCATAGGCTAGGTCCTCTAGAAGCTAGGAGAAAAATTACTCAATGAGGGAAAGGTATTAGCTCTCACTCTAACCCCCATATTTATCAATGAATTGCATCTCTTGGAATATTAGAGGTCTAAATAAACTGAGGAAAAGAAGAATCTTAAAACATAGAATCATAGTAGGAAAATCAGACATTGTACTCCTACAGGAGACAAAGTTGGCTATGGAAAATTTCAAGACTCTGTAAAAAAATGTTTCAAGAAGTATAGTCACTTTTCTAATGGAGCATTTGGATCTACTAATAAGCAATTGATTCTCTGGAAGAGCACCCTCTATGATTTAACTTCCTCTATTGCAACTCGAAGATCCATTGTAGTGGTCCTAAGAATCACAGGCACGACTAATATCATATGTGTAACCAACATATATGCACCCCAAAGGTGAATGAGAGGATAAAAAAGTTAAGCACGGTCATGAGAATCCTTGGAACCATGCCTCATCCCTACAAAATCATGGGAGGGGACTTTAAGATGGTCCTCAATTTGTCTGAAGATAAAGGAGGGCTTTGTAGGGTGAGCAAATATTCATAAAATTTCTAGGAAATCATTAATAAAATGGCACTGATTGACATTCTGACTATGAATGGAATTTACACTTGGAACAATGGAAGAGGCGGAGACATATGAATTTCCTAAAGAATTAATCATTTTATGCTTCCAGAAGCCATCTATCTAACCTCCTGGAAAACTGAAGGTCGTCTTCTTCCCCAAATAGCATCTGACCACTGCCCTATCTCTATAAGGATGCACATCACCTCTGCCACGAAAACATGCCCTTTCATTTTGAGGCTTTCTAACTTGAGCACTAAAAATTCCTTGGCAACATGAAGAATTGGTGGGAAGGCTCTTGACCTCAATTTGGCACCAGAATGTACAAATTCCAGCAAAAACTAAGGCACGTAAAAAATAAAATAAAAAACTCGAACAAAGAAGACATTGGAAATATTTCAAAGATAAGAAGGTGCTCGAAAAAATCATGTAATAACTTCAACAACACATCATCCATCATGGACTTACATATAAAATTAAAGAAGAGGAAAGAAGCCTCCCCAAGAAATGGAAAGGCAAAGCTTAGCAGGAGGATAAAATCTGGCAGCAGAAGTCTTGAACCCACTAGCTCTAGTGTGAAGAATGCAACTCCTCATTTTTCCATCACTCTATGATTAAGCACAATAAAAAAAATAGAATCCTCAGTCTTAAATATAGAGATTGGGGTACTATTCGCACCAATGAGGAAATCTTGACCAAGCTAAACAATTTCTATAGTAATCTCTTGGAGGAGCCATAGGTGGACAGATCTCCATCCATCAGGGAAATCACCAATAACATCCCCTCCATCCTTAACTTAGACCATAAAAAAATGCTCCTTCGAGTGGTCTCCATGAAGGAAGTGGAGGAGGTAGTAATGTCCATGCCCAACGGAAAAGCTCTTGGGCTATTGGTTTCACCATTTATTTTTTCAAAATATGTTCACCTTTCATAAAATATAAAGAGCATGCCGTGGTGGAGGATTCAAGGATAAAAAGAATTGCTCTAAAGGCACTCAAACCCACGTTCCTCATTCTCAATTTGACAGAGGAAGGAGTTGACTCCTTTTATCACTTTCGACCGATCTCCCTTTGCAATTTTATATACAGAATCGTCCCCAAGGTTTTGGCCAATAGAATCAAGACTCTTCTCCCCCTCCTCATCTCTTCCAATTAAGAAGGGAATGTCGCGGGCAGAAAAATTCTGGACATCATTATTTTATTACATGAAATGGTTCACTCTCTCAATACCCAAAATAAGCCTGACATGATGATGCAATTGGATATGTGGAAAGCCTTTGACAAAATCAGCTCAGTCACACTACATGGGGGAACTTTTGGTTTCCATCAGAACTACGTAAAATTGATTATGGCTCTGTTCTTAGGAGCCTTATTTTCTATCCTGGTTAATGGATCTCCCTCCAAGCCTTTCTACCCATCTAGAGGCATCATATAGGAGACCCTTTTCACCCCTTCCGCTTTGTCATTATGGCCGAAGGACTAAGAAAAACCCTCAAGGCCTCCAACGTCATGTTGTGGTGAAAAGACAACCCCCCCCCATTATTGATTTGCTCAACTCAAATAATGGGGACCCTTTCTATAAAAATTTTGGCTAAACACCTTTTTGGATTTTTATTTAGTTGATTGCCCTACGCTTTTGTTCATTTTTCATTTTCTTTGGATTCTTGTTTTAATTGCTTTGTTAAAATCTATTTTTTATAAGCTTCTCATTGATGCTTGTTTCGCCTCATTTGGTCAACTGGTTTTAAAATGGTACTCCTTTGAAGTCTCATCGTTTATCTAGTCTGGGTTAAAAATGCATAAAATGTACAATATTGCATTTTGTAAATAAATTAGTTCAATAATGCATTCATTTTAAATATTAACCCGTAGTGAGTTTTTACTAACATATTTCCATTTCTAGTTATGTAACCAAATCATGAAACTTCAGGATTTTAGTAATTTATTCTAATTTTCAAAATAGATCACTAATTTCGAAAACCCAAACATCCAAGTGGTTGTAGTTTATTTTTATTATTTTTATTTATTTTTCAAGTGGCTGTAGTTTAGATAATTTCATAACTTAACTAAATTTCATTAAAACAAAATCAAAATAAAAAATGATATTAAATCTTAATTTTAATTACTTAAATTAATATATAATTAATAAATAAATTAAATTTTATATAAAAATATTTTATTAATTATTTCGCAATCGGGAGATCACATCGGACTTTTCCATCGCATCGGACTTTTGCATTTGTGCCAGTTTTTAAAAACCCTAACACTTCAATTCTCCCATCGCGATACCTCCCATACCCTAATCACAATAAACAAATTCATGAAACGTAAATGAATGTTACAATTTGTTTCAATTTTTTTTTCAAAATTATCCATTTGTTAAGTTGATTTAGTTATGAGTGGATGTATTAGGTTTTAGTTAAATATAAAATAAGTTAATTAATTTTAAATGAGTAATTAACATTAATATACCTATTAAATAATTAAAATTAAGATATCATTTAGATTAATACTCAATGGGTTATAAATAGTTAATTATATTAATTAATTAGATTAATTAATAATATTTTATTAATTAATTAGTTTAGTTCATAATTGAGGAGACTTGTGCGCAATGAGGAAGCGCCGAGCGAGGAGGGTCGAGCAAGGGTTTTGAAAACCTAGGGTTAACAGAGATAGGGCTGGAAGTGGAATAGCGACAACGACAAGGGCAAAAGGCTAAATCTTCTGCATGCAGAAGGACCTATGAAGACATAATAAGAAGAGGAGCGTTAATAATTCAAGACAGGACTGAAAGGCATCATGGAAGGGGAGATGGGGAGGGGAGAGATCCCCTCCTACAAAAATATGGCGGCGGGAGAATCAAGTGGGTGCGAGATGCAGAGAAACCCAGAGGAGAATAGCAAAGATGTGCCAGTACTAGGAAATCGGTGGCAAACAAAGCTTGGGGTAGATGCCTTCCCAGAGCCCAGAAAAAACCAAGGTATGTAATACCCAACAATAAACTTGAAGACTACAGATGTTATATGAGAGACCATGCCTTGATATGCAAGTTTGTAGGTTTTTGGCCATCAAAAAGGGACCTAGCTAAGTGGATACAACAAAGATGGAAGCCGAAAGGGCATATAGTTCTAAAGTTAGGGGAAAAGGGTTTCTTTACAGTGATATTTGCAAATCTGGAGGATAAGGAAAGAACCTTTGAAGGAGGACCATATTTTATGAATAATGTTGGCTTATTTATGAGGCATTGGGAGGATAGATATAATCCAGACCATGAAAAGATGCTAGCAGCACCCATCTGGGTAAGACTATTTGGTTTACCAATGGAGATCTGGGACCTTGATATCCTGGAAGGCATAGGCAAAACAGTCGAGACTTTTGTCAAAGTCGCAGATTCAACAAAAAGAGGGAAGTATACATCCTATGCAAGGATATGCATCTATATGAATATAGCAGAACCATTGTCGGAGTACATAGAGCTTGAGTACCATGACGAAATATGGCAGCAACCAATGGACTATGAGCATATACCCTTCAGATGTAGAAGGTGCCATGAATACGAAAACCTCTTCAAACAATGCCCCCTGAATAAAGAAGAGGAAACAGGAAGAAGAGCAAAGGAGGATAGAAGGGACGGATGAAGGGGAAACAAGTTTCCAGGAAGTCCATAGGAAAAAAAGGTCAGGAAAGGAAATAACAAGGAAGCAACAATCCGCAAAACCAGTAAGAGTAGAATGCCAAAACAAATTTCAGGTTTTACAGGAGGAAGAAGAGGAGCCCGGAAAGGAAGAAAACGTGGAGGAGTCCATGTAAATTATAAAAGAGACAAAGGAACCAGACCTAAACCAGAACAGTAAGGCCGAAGGAGGAACGGAGGAGAGTATGGAGATGACAACAAAACAAACCCAAATTGGGGATAGATACATAGAAGGACAACGGGAACGAGGAGGAAAGAATCATGAAAATATTGTTACAGGACTGGAAAAATCTTGATGAAAGGTTTATCCCGGAAGCCCGAAAGCAATTGTATAAAAAAACATTCCAGAAATACAAGGAAAAGAATGGATTTACTTTAGAAAATCAGATAGATCAAAGAGGAATGCAAGGAACCCAAAGTCTAGGAATGGACAGTACTGGAAAAGGAGGCAGGAAATGAGGAAGATGGAAAACGAATGAAACCATACAAGCGGTTGGAGAAATATTGGTCAACTCAGGCAGGGTTATACCTCTTTCAGAGGTATTTCAACAACCATCCAAAAAGTTATAAAATGATAGTCACAAGTTGGAATATTAGGGAACTCAACAACAAAGGAAGGTAGAGGTATCTAAAGGAGAGGATAAAGAAAGATAAGCCTAGAATAATGATAATCCAAGAGACAAAAACTAGCTCCCAACAAATTAGAAGGTATAATAAAAAAGCAAAAAATACAATACGAGGTGATGGGTCATGACGCGAGTGGCACAGAAGGGGGTCTTGCAATCCTCTGGAACCCTGAGGAAGTATTGTTTGAAAACTTGATAAGCTTTCCTAGAATCCTCACAGGCTTATTCAGAATGACAGGCTTAGTGGAATGGATTCTCATCTCAGGAGTCTATGGACCGCACATACCAAGGGATTGGAAAAATTTCCTAAAAGACCTGCAATCCACAAGAAGGATCTTTCCTGGAATACCGTGGATAGTAGGGGGCAACTTTAATATGATCAGAACAACAGAAGAAAAGAGAGGCGACATAGGAAGACTGGATCAAAACATGGAGGAGTTCAACGAGATGATTACAGAACAGAGACTGGTAGATATCACAACAATTAATGGCATCCACACATGGAATAACCGAAGGGGAGGAAGAAATCAAATAGCTTCTAGATTAGATTGATTTCTTATATCAGAACAAATAATGAACTGGGATGTATTTGTTGAATCCAAAATCATGCTGGCAATGGGTTCAGATCATTGACCAATCAGGTTGGAAATAGATATTAAGAAAAACTACCTCAAAAGGCCCTTCAGGTTTGAGGCTTTTTGGCTCAGGAATCCTCAGTTCTTATCTAAGGTAGAGGAATGGTGGACTTGGAGTACACAAAAGGGAAAAGGTAAGATGCATACTTTTCAGTTAAAACTTAAAGAACTCAAAGGGAAAATCAAAAAATGGAATAAGGACGAGTTTGGGAATATAATGGTGGAAAAACAGAAGCTAGAGAAAGAAATGGAAGAGATACAACAAAAAATTATTACAGAAGGAAAAAATGAGGAAAGAAGTAAAGAAGAAGGAAATATAATGAGCCAACTTGAAGAGCGAAGGAAACAGGAAGTGATCCTATGGAAACAAAAATCCAGGATAAACTGGTTACACGAAGGGGAAAGAAATACTAACTTCTTCCACCAAGCCATGATTCAGCATAGGCAAAGGAACAGAATCTTTTCCATCAAAAATGAGGAAGGAAAAAGTATAATAGAACATGAAGGAATTGAGCAAATATTGGTAGGATAGAACCACAAGTAGACAAAGAAGTGGCTACAGAACTTATCTGTAAAGAGATCCCTAGAATAATAATGGAGGAACAAAATATGGCATTGATGAGGGCAGCTACTCTAGAGGAAGTGAAGGAAATTGTGAAGGGTATGAAGAAAAACAAAGCGCTAGGACCAGATGGATACACAACAGAGTTTTATCAAGCAGGATGGAATTTTCTTGGATAAGAGATTCTGGAGGCAGTAGAGGAATCTTGCATAAAACAAAAGGTATGGTCGGGTCTCAATTCAACTTTCCTTACTTTGATTCCTAAAAATGCCAATTTGGAAACTGGCCAAGGTTTTCGACCAATTACCCTGCAATATACAAAATAATTTCCACTCTGATGGCTAAAAGGTTAAAACCCATCCTCCCCAGCATAATATCACCGGAGCAAACTGGTTTTGTGGAGGGAAAGCAAATTCTTGGTGGACTAGTAGTAACCCAGGAAGCGATCCATTCTCTAAAATAGAAAAAATAGAGAGGAATGATGATAAAGTTAGATTTGTCAAAAGCTTACGATCTCTTAAACTGGAAATACCTCAAGGCAATTCTTGCGGCCTTCGGATTTAGTAGTAGATGGATAGACTAGGTTTATAATATGATATCAACCCCTATTTTCTCTATCATGTTAAATGGGGTGCCATCGTCAACCTTCAATGCCACTAGAGGAATAAGACAGGGGGATCCTATATCCCCTTTCTTATTTATATTGGCTGCGGAGGGTCTGGGAAGGTATTTTAAAAAAGAGCTGAGGGAAAGGAAAATTGAAGGATTAAGGCTATGGGGAAATAATCTGCCCATCACCCACCAACAGTTTGTGGATGACATCATGCTCTTCTGTGAAGTCTCAATAAAGGAGGTAAGGGGTGTTAAAATGATCTTGGATTTGTTTATGGAGGCATCTGGTATGGAAATAAACAAAGAGAAATCATGCACCTTCATCTTCAACACTCTAGACATGATCAAGGCTCATCTAATCAGAACGCTGGGATTTAGACAGGTGAAATACCAACAAATTACCTAGGGAATCAACTAGATACAAACCCCACAAGAATGGAAAACTCGCAGCAAATCATAAAAAATCTCAAGAATAGACTTGCAAAGTGGTCTTTTAGATTGCTGAACATAGCAAGCAGATTGGTATTACTGAAATCAGTCCTTCAAGCTATACCAATTTACCCCTATCTGTCATGGCTATCCCCAAAGGGATCTGCACTAAAATGAAGGAAATATTTTATAAATTCATATGGGGAGGGCTAAAGGAACAGAGGAAATGGGCACTGGTTTCATGGAAAAGCTTGACAAAAGGAAAAGAAGAAGGGGGATTAGGACTCAGATACCCTGACATTCTAAACAAAGTGCTAGGAGTGAAGTTGTGGTGGAGATGGATGAGGGGAGGAAATGACTTATGGAAGAGAATATGGACATAGAAATATAATATGCCCACAACAATGGCAGGCATCCTCAGAGTAGAAGAAACCCCAAAAGGTTCCACAATATGGGAATTGGCAAGTCACAGCAAAAACCTCATAAACAATTATGCATTTTTGGAAATAAGAGGAGGAGGTACGGCTAGATTTTGGGAGGAGAAATGGCAACAAAGAAACAAAATGGTCAGTATACAAGCCCTGCAAAGTATACATCAAAAGGAAGTAAGGGAGGGGTGATAATATGTAAGAGACTACTGGAAAGAAGGGGAGCCAAATGGGATATGGAGAATATGGAGAAAACCAGAAGAATGGGATGAAAATATTGATCAAGAGCAGCAAGGAATATATATAAAAGAATTGGAATCAAGGAAAATCAAAGCTAGACTAGGACTGGATATTCTCAGATGGGGAAAATCTACAAGAGGGGCCTTTACAGTCAAGGAAGCATACTATTTAACAACCCATCAGGAGAGGGAGGAAGAAGTTGTAGAATGGGAAATAATTTGGAATAGTAAGTTGTGGCCGAAGATAGCTATATTCGCCTGGCTAGTTGGAGGATAAAGGATCCTGACGTGGGACAAGATTTAGAAAAGAGGTTTCTTGGGACCCCCGAGATGCAGCCTTTGCAAAATGGGGATCAAAACCCAGGAGCACATCTTAAACTCCTGTCCATTCGCTAAGCATTAATAGGGAGAGATCAGAAGTCTCTTTGGAAAATAAAATAGAGATCCCAGTGACATCAAAAAGACTATCTTTCAATGGGGTAAGGGATAATTCTCATGTAAGGTTGTAAGGAGAACTTGGAATCTAGCCATAGGATTTGTGATATGGCTTCTTTGGAAGGAATGAAATCGAAGGATTTTCCGGGATAAGACCAATACTCCAGAAAAGATATGGAAAGGAATTCAAAACTCAATTAGAGAGACCGTTCTGGCAGAGACCTGGGAGGAGGAAGATTGGAAAGCGAACCCTGAAGAAGGAAGAATATTAAAAAAACTAAATATGGAATTCGGCATGGTGTATCTGAGAAAAGAAATACAACGACAAGCCCATATTCAGAGTCTAGAACAGTTCAGGTACCCTCAGCGAAATTTCATTAAATTGAATTTTGACGGGGCTTCTAAAGGGAACCCAGGGCTGGCAGGCTTTGGGGGCATCTTTAGAGACAGTGAGAGACACACAATATGGGTGTACACGGAATGGGGATGCGTAATGACTAGGAATGAAGCAGAACTGTGGGCTTTATATCAAGGTCTAAGGAAGGCGATAAGGAATGGCTACACGAATTTGGAAATAGAAGGCGACTCATCGATAGTAGTGGAAATTCTACGAAAACGCAACAATGGGAAAGACTGGGAGCAAGTAGCTAGAAGCTGGAGGACGGCAGGGATCATTCAAGACTTGGCTGAAATACTAAAGAAAATAGAATACAAAATCTTTAGCCATGTCAGGAGAAAAGGAAACAAGGCTGCAGACTACCTAGCAAACTGGGGATGTAAAGAACAGGGGGAAAAGATCGATAGGAGCTGGCCAACAATAAGGAATAAACTGAGATGGGATGAACTCACTACCATAATTACTCAAGACCATAATGAAGCCACAACACAATAAAAAAGACCCTCAGAGACCCCCGATCGGGGTGATAAAGGCGGCGAACAGGGCAATTAATACAAATCAGGTAGGGGATGATGACAAGGTAAAAGGAATTTGGGTAATGATGAAGGTGGACAGAGAGATCAGTAGAAAGGATAACATTCCGAGGAGGAATGATGATGAAGTAATGAAGGACGAAGTTGGTGGAGGTAATGCTGTAGAGATTGGACGTGGGTACGATGGCACAGAAGAAGGGCGAATGGAGGTGGGTGATCATGAAAACGACAAGTGGCAGGAGATTCGGGAGAAGAGAAATGAGGAGAAATAGCAAAACAAATATCATAAAGGAGGAAGTTGAGACAAAGGAAGGAGGCCGTTAAATGAAATTATAGAGAATTTTCCAGGAGACAAGGTGGAGAAAACACCAGTTAGGTTCACAAAAAGGTAGAGGAGGCAGAGAGAATAACCAAGTAGAGCTGAAAGGAGGAATCAAATGGCAACGAGAAGGAGAATGAGAAGTGAAGCGGACGAGGAGACTAGAGGTCGGAGAAGCCCAGAAAAAAAAGGGAAAGGAATCGAGGTTGGAGAAAATGTAGAGTAGTATCAGACAGTTTAGGACGATACCGAGGATGAAGTGGAAATGTTTGTTCCTGGCTAGGACAGATCTGAGCAACCAAGAAAGAGGGTATGGGAGGACGAGGGGTTAACAAAGGAAAAACCACAAGAAGAAAGGAAGTATGGAGATAGGAGAAGCAAATGGCGAGAAGAGGGAGGCAACTTCGGGAGCACCTCGGGTATGAAAGGTCTGGGAGGTAGAGGAAATCACAGGAATAGAGGAAGAGCAGGATGGGGACGAGGCCGACGCAGTAGAGGAAGAGGATGGTCGGAAGGGAAATGGGAGGAGCACGAACCATTACCAGCAAGAAAATATAGAAAAAAATTGAAGAAGAATATACAGTTCGTAGAACAAGCCTACTGTGAAAACACTGATGAGGACATTAGAAGAATAATACAACAATTGGAGGAAAAAGTGACCCAGGGTCAATCAGGATCAGAAATGGAAGATTGGGAATACCTGCTACCAGATCTAGGGAATACTAGAGGATGCATGAATCTGTATAAACAAGCCTTGCATGTATACTAGGTTATGAAAAGGTTGTTGGCTAAGGCTTTGGAACATGTTCCTATGGAGATGGCTGAATTGTCCTAGGGAATTCTTAATTTGAAGAAAGAAATGCAGAACATTCAGATCACCCTGATAATGCAGGACAAAAAACTGGAAGAGATACAGCAGCAGATAAAGAAGCTCAACCCAGGTATAAAGAAAGAATATAATCAGCAAGAAGCCATGGCGGGTTAATATCTGAAGATATGTATATGCTCTCCATAGTTTTCGAATGCTGGTGGATATTTTTGTGTCTAGTTTCAGTTTATAATGTAAACAATAAGTAGTAGTAATCTTTTTGAATGTTTAGTTTACATAGCCTGGACAAGAAGAATTAGTATTTTTTATTTTTGGATGGCTGTCAAAAACTTAAGGTGGCCAACAGACCTAGTTTCCCTCAATCAATGAGAAGGCTCCAACAATTAAAGATTGGAATTCTGAGCAAATAACATTGGATTTGGCATATTTCTCTTCAACAAACTTTCCTCTCAAGAATTCCTTCATAAATATTGTAAATAGCAAATTGCAGAATGTAATAAGGGGCTGCTTTCCTCTGCAATTTTAGACTTCTAAAAGCACTACTGTAATAGGAATTTAGAGTTGTAGGAGGGAAGAGAGAAAATCTCAGATCTGGGGATTATTGAGGATTTTTCCTTTGTATCTTGAATTATGTATGAGGGCAGAGTTTGCACTACTGTGGCTATAGTTTTGAAGGCAGAAGTTCAAGCAATGTAAAGGACTGTTGGAGACCAAGGTCAGAGAAATGGATGCAATAAATTGGTATTTCTAATACTAATGTTTCAAATATCAGTTTCATTTTTATGGTAACAGAACTATCTCATTTTATTCATGTTTGTGCACTCGTGTCAATATGGGTAATTTGT
Source organism: Pinus taeda (assembly GCA_000404065.3). NCBI lineage: Eukaryota > Viridiplantae > Streptophyta > Pinopsida > Pinales > Pinaceae > Pinus > Pinus taeda. The sequence goes on from APFE031513017.1 coordinate 46,156, forward strand.
CTCAATGTTGTTATTATGTATCTTTGGTCTTATGGATTAAATTCTGATTTTTGAGTACTACTTGCTCAGAAATCTATCTTATAAAACTGATTTATTAAATAGTAATGTGTTATGAACTATTTTTGCATATTATTGTTTAATTATTAAATTTATTGATTTCATAATCGATATCATTTTTGTGAAATACTTCCGGGAATGTTGTTGGTTTATTATTTCAGTTAATAGGTCTCAATGGGATGTGTTTTGGTATCCATAATATCAGTTAATTGAACTACTTCATTAACTTGATATTCATTATAAATAAGACATGTTTAAATCTAAATACTTTAAAGATACATCATAAACCAATAGTGATAGGGAGAAGGTAACTGAATCTAGTTAAACCAGTCAGAGCCACCACACCAAACGGAAACGGAGTTGCTTTAAGGTCTGGACTGGGTGGTTATCCCCCATTGTTGTTGCAATGATTTTCGAGGCATCAACATTTTTGGCGCTAGAAGGAGGGACTGAGACTTTTTGTTTATTCGAGTCTTTTCAATTTTAACACATTATATAAATCACGATGGCTCCTCTTAAACTTCCAATTTGGATTTGTATCCATGGACGTGCATCTTCCAATACTCCACCTGAAGTGGTAAGACTCTTGTCTCAGGTAAAGTTCAATGGTAAGAGAAATTCTTCTGTTTTTAATCATGTCTTTCAATTTATTCAAAATGTTTCAAATTATGATTTTCAAGGAATTGATGAAGGCATTTTATGCAGAATTTTTTCTCTCACGTTTGCAGCAAAAGGTAGAAACTGGTGTAGAACTCTACCAGTTGCCTCAATTCACAGCTGGGATCAATTTGTTACAATTTTCATTTATAAATTTGACAGCTATGATTATGAACCGGTATGTCAGGAAATTGAATATCTACGAAGATTTGGAAATGAGTCCGTTAAAGATTTTAATATTCGATTTCATTTGAATTGTTTAAGATTTAAAGTTGAAAATAAACCTACGAAAAAAGAATCACTAGATTGGTTTGAACATATTTTCTCTCTTCCTCCCATTCCCAATTCATATGAAATTAGTTCAAGCTTTGTTCCATCCGCTTCTAATATAAATGAGAATTCCAATATGGATGTGCAAATAAATTGTGATGAAGTGGTTTCACAAAGCCTGGAAAGCATTTCTATTCAAATGCAAGAAGACAACAACATCAATTTTGAAGAAAGAACTGCCTTGAGATCTGAAAGCTACTTTGAGGTAAATTCAGAAAATCAGATTGGAAATCAGCAAATGCAAGCATCAATCAAAGTAAATAATAAAATGCAAACTCTTGTACAAATTTCTGAATTTTTCCATGATGAACAAATGTTGAAATCAGAGCAGCAAAACAACCTTCTTCAAGAAAGCATGAGCACGCAAAGGAATGATATGCAATTTGAAATTTACAACGAGCATAATGCACAAGAGTTCTCAAATAGAGACACTTTTAAATACATTGTTTCAGGTTCACATTTTTCCCTTTATCCTGATATTTTTAATGATGGTAATTTTTCCCCTCTTGGTATTAATGATATTACAGAAAATACAAAGGCTGATTTAAGTGAATTACCATTAAGTTTTTATCAAGATATAGAAGCAATTAATGATCATTCTTTTGGCATTAATGAACATGAAATTCTTGTTCCCCCTTGTTTGGATATATTGGATGAGATTGAAGGGAATTCTAAAGAATCTTGTAAAGTCATTTATGATCATTACCCTGACATCGAGGATGTTGATTTCTATTTTTCTCAAGAGAATCCTCATGATAAATTTAAAATAATGTTTGAGAATGAGGAACGCTTCAATTTAGAAATTATCCCAACCAATCCTCATTTTAGAGTATAAAATTATCTTCATGGTTTCACCATTCAAGAAAACATTCCAATATATGATACATATCATAATCAAGCTCTCATTTCTACTCATAATCATAATTCGTTTTTTAATTCACAAGTTGGAATTCGAAATTACTCAAATTCCATAATTCTGGCCAATCCTTGTGAAAAAATAAATCATTTCAAAACGATCCCAATTTTTCTATAACATTAGTTGTAAAAATAGTGATTTCATTTTATTTTTTCTTCACTTATTTTGTTTAAATTTAGATTTATTTTCAGAGTTTATTTTTCAGATTTTTGATACATTACACTGGCATATTGAGCACATTACTATCAAACATTCAATTGATACATTGCCCTGTTGGAAAATCGAAGTTTTATGTTATAATCAAAAGCATCAAAAGCTATTTCAGTTTCAATCAATGCTAATGCTTTATCAAAAACTTCCATCTTCTCAAAGGCAACATCAACAGGAGAATGTATGTTTAGAAATCTACCAACAATCCAATTTAATTAATAATTTTCCATTTCCCTTGACATATTTCCATCGATTTTTCATCAATTCATTTGAAAAATATTTGGAAATTTTTCTTTCATGGAAGATTGTCAATGATTTAACATTTGTATATAATACTAACAATTTTTTCCAGGGCTTTGAATTTAAAAACTCATCTTTACAATTTGGCCTATCATCTCCTCTTTTGAACATTTCCCAATCATTAATGGAAATCCATCCAGATTTCTATGATCCAATTGGTATTGAATTGGAAAGTCAATTTCAAGAGAACGAGATTTTAATTAAGTTTCTAACAATAACTGTACATTATGATTTCATATTTAATTCTCTTAGTTTAATTACATTTGTATTTTTATTACTAACATTTGAATTGTACATACATGCAACAATTAAAATGACAAAATGGTTACATTGGAAATATGACTATACCTAGCCATTTTCATGTATATGGTTAGAATAGGAGTAGAATTAATTTAGTTTTTTTTTATGTTGTTAATTTGTTTATTTTTATTTCAACAGTTTTGTAGATTAGAAAAATAAAACAAAGCAATCAGCCCTTTTCATACATGTTCAGTGAAAACATTTTCTCCTTATCAGAAAGTTTTAACTCTTGTTTTCCTTTTTAAATTTCTTGCAGCAATACCTCTACCCATGAATACATCTCTGCCTATTTCGAATAATGTATTGACAAAATTTAATTAAGTATGCACTTGGCACACATTCAAATCTGTGTTGATATTCTTCCACAAATTAGTGGCTTAATCTCATTCTAATCTTTAGTTTATTATCTGATACTATAAAACACATCATATTTATTTACTAAAGACATTATTGAATAGTCACTATAACAATACACATTCTTCTCAAGTTATTCGGAATGAGCAGAGGTAATAAATTGTTGTTTCAATTCAAAATGGGAAGAATATTTTCATATTTATTTTTGGTAAATTTTATATTTCCTGAACATGAATAAGTGGATTTTATTTAGGTTGATTACTCACTTCGATTTAGAATAAATGATGAGATAATTTTGAAAAAAGTCAAAATTTTGATAAATCCTAGGAAGGATTTAAAGATTCATGAGGTAAAATCTACAGACAATTTCTTTCCAGGTACACATTTACAAGTTTATTCTCATCTATTATTAGTTTATCTTTTCCATATTTTATTTTTTATTTTTGTTCTGTTTTATTTGAAGGTTTTCATTTTGTTTTCAAAATTTGAAATAAGAAGCAAAATCATTTCAAATTTGTAGGAGGTTCAAGGAAATTTTATTTTGTGATTCATTAGAATTTGAACATTTTAAACTTTGCTTTCAACCATCAGAAAACCCAATTGAAATTTCAAGCAATATCATAGGATTCAACTTGATTTTCATATTGTTGATACTTCAATAAAAATATTCGAAATATTATCATCTTGCTCATCTTCGTCAATCATTTCATTCTGATATCACATCATCCACTTCACAACCATTTGTAGCAAAGTATTGCATCGAAGGTAGCTTTTATCACTTTTTTATAACAAATTGTTCATAAAATATCTCCGATGTATTACCCCACTCATATGCCATATTGCATTTCGCATATGGGAGGTTTGCAGTTGAATATAATTCCATTATCACGAATCGCTGATCTCCAATAAATGACTTTACCAATATTGCGATGACCACATAATTCCGGACCCGATATGAAATTCCAATCAAGTTTATAAAATATCGCATCCATTCAATTGCAATAAAAGTAGGGGCATAATTTTAAAAGGACGATGTCTCGGATCCGATACGTTATTAAATTTTCATCATAAAATTATCATGTCCACTCTTCATCGCATATAGGTGTATCAAGAATTGTTACATCATGTGCTTAATATTGCCGATCGCGATCGTCGATTAGTCATCATAAAATTATCATGTCCACTCTTCATCGCATATCGACATCGCAGGAATCAAATTGTGTTACATCGGGTACTAAAAGTTCGCTAATCACTGATTAGCATTCGCCGATATCGCAATCGCTTCATCACATTTTTCTTTATGCTCACATCACAATTCCAAATCTGTGATGGCATTGTGCGATGTGGGAAGCACAATGTAAATAAGCCCCAATAATGATGCAATCGCTCCATCTCATAGCACATCTTCTCATCGTGTGTTTTCTTATCGACAATTTGCCATTGCAACCTTCAATGCAATAACTTCCAATCCATGCCTCTAAGCCATTAACATTTAATTAATATATGGAATAGCAACAAAGGTGAAGTCTTGCAAATTAAACTTGAAGCATGGTGAAGAAACATGTGATACAAATCATTTGATACATCAATATGTTATTTTAAAAGCAAACTTCGATGGTAAGAAAGCAGTTAATGACCAATTTGCAGCATATTCAAATCATTTTGATTTCTCATATATTTTAGTTTGAAATATATAATTCCATAATTACAAATGGAATTCAAGACCTCTCTATCTTCATATTTAAATTTTATTATGTTGGATTTGGTCTTGATTCTAGACAATTTATAAAATCATGGAGTTTATATGTAAATTATAATATTTTGAGAAACAGTCATTACTGCAATTTTTCATTCTCATTTCTGATGCATTTGTTTTTAATTTCAACTCCCTTGAACACTAAGCATTCCATTTTTACATTTTACTGCTTGCTTTAGTTTAGATAAAATAAATAATGATTTTGGGTTATATGATTTTGGTTAGTTTGACTTCTTCATGTTTTTAATTTTAATTAAAATAAGGAGTCAGCTAGTTTGGAGAAACTTATACCTTTCAAGTAAGATCAAAAACAATTATCCAATGGTAAGATTTATATACCCACTTTCATTACTTTAGTTTTGTTTTTAAATTATGCTAATATAAAAATTTGTTTTGTAGCTCTTCATAAAAAGCTTTCAATCCTTTGCCAGATCATATTTTCAAAGTCTATACTTTTCTCCTAGCTTTATTTCAAGAAGCAACGATAATCCTCATTATAACAGCTACAGCAGGAAGTTTCAGAACCTTTAGCTTGTTTCTTTAAGAATTCCTTTTATTAGAACATGATTAAGTTAATGCTTTGAAACAAGAAGATTAACATCAGACACTAAGTTTTCATTGTGGCTGAATTTTACCGTCTCTGCTATCTAAAAGCCTAAAATACTTACAACCATGCAAGGTATGATTTTTCTAAATCTCGACATAATAAGAAATGATTACACAATTAGTTTCCTTTTGTTCATATTGTTGAAGACATTGGTATAAACATTCTTATTTGTGTTTATCTTTAGAAACTTGGATTTTCCTGTCCATTTTTAAGATTTCTTCATTTTTATTTTTGTTTGCTAATTTCTTTCTCATTTTAGCATAAGAATTCTTTTCCTTTAGTTTTCAGTTTAGTTTTTGGTGATTATGCCATGATTTATATGGAAGGCCTACTTGTTACCTAACAATGGTCAGCATACATGGAGAAAAATTGTTAATAGCCACCTATTAGCTTTTTCCTAAATTTCTTAGTAAAGTTTGATTTTCTTATTATAATGGCAGACATAATTAAGGAAAAGATCACCAATCAAAAGAAGTTGGCAAAGTATCATAAAATCTAGAAAATTTATTTTCATCAAAATTGTAATCATTTTGAAATTTCAATATTTTATTAAGATCTTTCAAAATTCTATTATTAGTCAAGAAAAGTTATTTTCAACCAAGTAAAGACACTTTATAGCAAGGAACCTATAACTCTGAAATTTTTGTTCTTAACTCTTAAAGAGTCAATGATTCTCCATGTCCGAAAAAGCCTTATTTTTCTAGAGTGTGATCCAGAAATATATTTAAACTTAAAAGATAAGAGGTCTCATCATGAGCCTGCTTACCATGATCATAGGGGAAACATATGCTGACATTACCAACACTGCTAAACAAACCAGGCTAATGGCTTATGATTGCCAACAATTATAAGACAAGGGGTCTCATCACGAGTCAGCTTGTTCAGTCCAATTATAACCAGTGAATGGCATTGTCAACCATCTGGCTACCAAACCAGGACAGTGACTTT
>APFE031513025.1:0-13890 GCA_000404065.3 Pinus taeda
ACTAAATTATTATTTTTAAATTGTAGAGAATTAATAAATTTAGAATCTCAACAAAATTCATAAAGATTTTGATTTTTGCTCTATTTCTATTAATTACATCGGTGAGCATAAAACAAACTCTCCAAGATTGCCATAAAATTATGTTTTTTTGCGTAGAAAGTTATGGAAATTCCGGCTATATTTTGAAAAAATAGGATTTTTGTAAATCCAAGTAAAAGTTGTCAAAATTCATAATATTTAGGTGCCCTACACATTTTGTATGGCGTTGAATCCATTTCCACCATCAAAAACATGATTCAAGCACTGCATCTACAAGATTTTTTGAAAAAAAAATTGAAAAAGATTTTTGTAAATCCAAGTAAAAGTTGTCAAAATTCATAATTTTAGGTGCCCTAAACGTTTTTTATGGTGTTGAATCCATTTCCACCATCAAAAACATGATTCAAGCACTGCATCTACAAGATTTTTTGAAAAAAAATAAAAAAAAATTGCATGGGTTACAACGACTTTTGACCAATTTTTTCCCAAAAATTGGGTCAATGGATATATTAATTTAGTTGTTGGTAAAAAATTGGTTCCCTAACTGAAACCTATCACTAAATAAAGTTATATGGTTTCATAACAGTTTCACCTTTCAACAATCCAGATTTCAATTTCCCTATATATAAACTGAGCCACAGGTACTAGTTACTAGGTAGTACTTGATTAAATTGTTTTCTCACTTTACACATTAAAATTTATGGAATTAAATAGATATTTCATGTAATGAAACATCTATTTGTGTAGAAAATATTAGTTCGTTTATAATTCTAATATATTAATTTATTAGTTAATATGTTTATATTGTAATTGGGTTTGAAGAATTTTAATTCTTTAAATTATGAATGGTGAAGCCTTAATAATCTCAGATTTTTTTTTTTTGAAATGAAATGATATTTTAAGGTCCACGAGACTAAAAATAGTCTATGAGACCATTAGTTCCCTATTTTTCACTTTTTGCAATTCAATCCTTTTCCAATTCAAATTGGTGATGAGTTGACCCAACCTTCCAACAATCCCCTCGCTAAAAAGACAATGCCAAGAAATTATGCTAACATGTTCTCATAACTTTCTCTGATGTCTTTGAATGCATCACATTCCAAAATGGAATTTTTTCCGATTCCATAGCCCCCGACGTATAAAATGTGCACACTCGTTCTTCCCAAGCTTCTTTAGGCCTTTTCCACCGTCCTATTTCACACTGAAGTTGATGTGAGTTGGTCCTTAATTGAGGAATAAGAAGCCTTGCCCTCCATGAAATGCTAGCTCCAATGAACTCTTTTTGTTGTAGATCACACCTAGGGTTGAATTCCTAAATGTAATATTTCTTCTTTCTACCCAACTCATTTCCCCATACCTTTTTATGAAACTTCTCCATAACAAAATCTTTTAGCTCCTTGCTATTTGTGGGACAAGCATTGAGGTAGATATTCCACTTTTGCATCCATGTGTAGTTTTTTTTCATCCGTGTTTTCTTTCTTTCACTCATGCCTTCATTGAAGATAACATTAGGCCATCTACCTACTCTCATTTGTTCAATTCTTTTTAGATATATTATGAGCTGCACCATAGCAATCGCTTCAAGGGAAATTGCTCCTGTTTCACTCAACATTATCTCATAAAGTACTGAACTTTTTATTTTTAACTTGCTCGTGATCTATTGTTTTTGGATTTTCTCAATTTGTTTCCATTTTGAGACGGGAGTGCTACTAGCCCACAATTCACACCCATATAGCATCACTGGACAAAATAGGAGCCCAAAAAGCACTTTAATCGTTTTCCAATCCCATAACTCTGTCTCTCTACGTCTGTTTTAAAGAGCATATATTGCTTTCTACCCTCCTAAAATTCTCTTCTTTCTGCAGTCCTCCCAATTGAGTTTGTTGTTGAAATCAATCCCAAGGTACTTGTACTCATTTACTTCTTCGAGAATGTTGTCTTCAAAGGAGAAAGTATGTTGGCTATGCTTCCTTTTATTAGAAAAAATCATTATTTTGGTCTTGCTAGTATTGACTTGCATCCCCACTGCTCTACAAAAATGCTCAAGGGCATATAAGTGCATTTGCAATCGATGAGCCGATTTAGAAATCAATACAATATCATCAGCATATAAAAGAAGCTTTATCACAAACTCCCCCAACTGAACACCATCTCCACCTTGCATATTTAGTCACTCTTCCAATTTATCACTATATAGACCAAAAAGAGTAGGGGATAGAGGGCAACCTTGACTCCAATGTCATTTCTAAAGCTTTATGAAATACCTGTTGAGGTTGTAATTTTGACTTTCACTTCTTCATAAAGTCTATGGACAACGGCTCTATAATACTTACGAATTTCAAGTTCTTCCATCCTACGCCACAACTTATCCCTAGGGATTGTGTCAAATGCTTTTTTGAAGTGAACAAAGCAACAAAATACTTCTTCTTTGTCCTCCCAAACCTTTTCAACAATGTGTCTCAACGTGATGCCATGATCCATTGTAGAATGTTTCGGCCTAAAACCCGTTTGTTCTCTTGCCCTCTTTTCTTTTACTTCTACGCAGTTTGGCACATAAGGCTCAAATTTGAGTCTTCACCCCTATTTGTACATGTTGCTCTATTATTGAATTCTGTATTTTTTCTTTACTGCCAACTTGCTGCCCTGATTTGCCTGGAGGCCCAAACACTACAATAATGGCTTTCCCATTGTACAACCATGCCCTTTTCCCTTCATTTCTTGTTGTTCTATTTTTCTCCACTTCATCCCTTTCTCTCATCTTGTTGTTTTTTGGTTAAATCTTCATCAAGGAAGAATTATGAGCCTTTCAAGAGTTTCTTTTTGCCCAAAAGTTGTCGTTTGTCTTGTATGCTTGCCATGGTGACTTTTATGGGTCGAGGCCTCTCTTCACATATCCTCCCAACCCTTCTTGCTTGACAAATTTGCCCTTTCCAATGGAGTTTCTCTTTCAGAAAGTCTTTTCAAATTAAGAGTACTTTCATTCTTCCCATAATCTCTTATTCCCTTGATAATAAAGTTTGTTTTCTTGTCATGTCTTTCTTTATGTTCTATTTCCTGTGCTCTACGAGCTCTTGCATCTTCTTCCTCTGTCCTTATTTAACCAGTAGCGTCTTCAGCTCTAGGTTTGACTTCTTTTGGACTATCTTTCCCGCTGTTCATTTTTGCCCTCTATTTGGAAATGTTTGTTTGTTGAGATACTTGTGTAAATAACTGAGTTTGTTTAGAAATTATCACATATATGTTTTTTGTTATTAATCCTTTCATGCTTTGCCATGCTATCTTCATGATTTGTCATTCTTGTTTTCCTGTCTCTAAAGCCTCTTGTAACATTGTTACCTGCTTTTTCAAAATTCTATTATCTTCCATTAGGCATCAGTTTGCAACTGTGATCTCTGAAATTTTGTGGTCCCTTTCCTGTTCTCTAGCTTCCAAAATCTCCAGCCTTCTATTGGCCTTCATCAGTTCTTGGACATATATATTTGATGACCAAGTAAGAGGTGTAGATGCGGTACTGTAAATGATTGATTCTTCTTTATTTTTGTTTCTCTTATTTATTTTCTTTCTCTTGATTGTTTTTCTTCTCATTTGTCCCCATTTAAGGCGATCAAATTTACGCCTTAAAATACCCTCATATTGCTTTGCGTTTACCCAAATCCACTTTCTTGTTTTGTCTATTGAAGCAATTTTGACTTGACCCAGATGATTTGTTTCCACAAAATCTGAAATTTCCTTGCTCTTTACGCCTTGGCTCCTCTGAGCGTTTTCTGTGCTCTAAACGTTTACCTATTTAGAAGTTAACTGCCTCACACTGCTTTGTGCTCATGTTGCCTCTGCCTTTGTTCTCACGAAACCTTGTCCTCTGTGCTCATGAAACACCAAAATGGTAATTTTATTTTTTGGGGGGGGGGGGTAAAATTCCGTTAAAAACAAATAAAAGGAACGTTTGAAATGCAGAGGCTTCAGAGATATGAAGACTTGCTTGCCCTGCCCAATGAGAACTTAATCCAAACAAATCTCTGCCCACCATTCTTAAAACGTCAAAACACAAATATGTGTATATCTATGATTGTTGATGTCATTGGTCCACCAAACGTGTATTAGTTTGCTAACGTTATCCAATGGACACTATGAAAGGTTAGTGAATAGTTTTTCAATTTATTAAGTCTATTTCTAGCTTTAATTTATTAAAAAAAATTACGAAATGGGGTTTCACTAGCATGGCTAAGGGTTATCAATAATATGAAATTTATATTTAAAATGTTTGCCCTCTTCAAAATTGCATGAGTTGTCCTTCTAATGAAATTTTTGTTTGAAACATTTTCCCTCCACAAACATCTACCCTCATCTAATAAAACATGGCTTGGGGGTTATGAAATGTCTACAGTCATGGTCATGGTCATGCCACATTAATCATAAGTTTTTATGTTTCTCATAATTAACTCAATCCTTATTTATTTCGTTAGTGAGTTTTTATTTAAGATTTCTTCCCTACATTCCATTTGAATGTTAAGTATTTGATAGTGCAGGATTAGATATTTGATGGTGCGAGATAAGGTGTTTTAATTAGTTGATTTGAGTGCGCTTATTCCCATTATGAAGTTTCAAGTATATGTCATTTTAGGTTTCAATAGCTACATTAATTTTATGTTTGTTAATTTTATGGAGTTTCCATTTAATCTCTGTTGGTTTTGTGACCATATATTTTATGGTGTTTCCATTTAATCTATGTTAAATTTGTGACCATATATTTGTGCGAGGTTGATTTGTGCTTTTATTTGGTCACGGTGCCATTGTTCCATTGCCAGGGTTTCATAGTTTCGAAATATTAATTTTACCCTTATGAGTGGTGCATCAGATTAGGTATTTTGTTTGGGAGTTGGTGTAGGGCTTCTGCCCATAAACTGTACAGATGACATCATGTTAATGTAAGGAATTCACTTTATAGGGTGATCCCCTTGACAAAACGTGGTAGAAAAGGTTTCTTTGACGAAATCCAATGAATTGAGGTTAAGTACGATTATATATAAATATATCCTCCTCAAATAAATATTAAGGATTCAACCAATATTGTAAATAATGTACACTCATGTTCTTCTTTTCATTACCATACTTGGGTGAAATTAACGTATATTCACTCTATCATGACAATGAGCCTATATATATAATATTTGTTTTTATAAAAGCCTTTGAAACAATATATTCATGCCAATAAGAAATGATACAATGGTTTCTTGGTTCATTATTATATAGCGATAATCAAGGTATAGTGTGTTGATTAATTATTTCCTTCAACCTTTCACCAAAAATCTAGTAACCATCACTTAGCATCTCTTACAAGATTTTAAATGATATTACTTTTAATTTGATACAAGAGTAAGCAATCCCTTGAAGATTGTCTTTTATATTTACAAGATTTTTAGATTAAGGTTTTAAGTTAACAATAAGTTTTTGTGTCATCATTTAAACATCAAATATGATATCAAGTTAACGTGGTTGTGCATGTGATTGATATAATCTTATCCATGTATATCAAACATATTTATTAATGTGGTTGTACTAGTTTAAAGATATGTGTGAATTCTCGAAGGTTTTGGCTCTGGAATCTAAACTAGGGTTTTGTCGATGGTCACCATGGCGGGACACAGAGGAGGGAGTTATGCTCCCTCCTACAATCAAGTAGCTATGGATAGAAGCAAGGGAGCTAGATCACATCGCTTCAAGAAACCAATGGAGGTGGCAACAGAGGCTATTAACACAGAAAATTCAGAAAATATCAGACCTCATGGACAGGAAGGAATCATGAGGAAGCTAGTAAGGAAAGGAGGAAAAGGGGTAGCAGTGAGAAAGTTGCTCCTATGATCACAATAGGGGTCTATAAACCTAAGTCGACCATTATTCCTTGGGTCGTTTTAAGTGACCCAGGGCTTCAAGTGCACAGAGATCACATGGCGGAATACGCGGTTATATGCAAATTTATGGGGATTTAGCCGAAGGAGAAGGCTTTGCAAGCATGGATAAGGAACCACTGGAAACCAAAGGGGGAAATAAACCTTCACCTTGGGTCCAAGGGCTTCTTTATGGTGGTATTCACAAGCTTAGAGGATAAGGACAGAGTGTTCAAGGGAGGACCCTATTTTTACACTGTTGCAAGCCATTACGTGCGACCATGGATGATGAACTTTGTCCCAGAACGAGAAAATTTCACATCGGTACCGGTATGGATAAGACTTATTCCCTTCCTTTAGATTATTGGTTGTCGGAGTCTTTAAAGGCTATCGGCAACAAGCTAGGGCATTTTATAAAGATCTCAGATGCGACTCTAAAAGGCAATACACATCCTTCGCTCGGATATGTGTGGAAATGGAATTATTTGGGGCACTTCCGGACGCGATCATTTTAGAAGTGTATGACGAAGAATGGGTGCAAGCGGTGGACTATGAACATGTCCCATTTAGGTGTCGCAAGTGCCATGAACACGGGCACCTATATAGTGAAAATAAAATGCCCTCCAACAAGTGATTTATGTCCCATTAGTGTTCACCTAGCTAATCGAAAATTAGAAATATGATTTCCAGAAAAGTAGAAAATTATTTCTTAAATTTAGGGAAAATATAAATTGTGAGCATTTTCCAAAAACTTTTGTTAAAATTACAAAAAACACAGCCAAATAATTAGAGTCAACGCACTCTAACCAGAAGGCGAATGTTATAGTCCCTACATGCAGGGATTAATAAAAATAAAAATACATTTGGTAAATAAAAATTATGACATTTTATATCATATTTTTTTTTAATGGTTTTTCCCACTTATTACACATTAGAAATTATGGGATTGAATAGATGTTTCAGTCAATGACACCTATTTATCAATTAAATTTATGTAAAAAAAATCAGTTTTATTATAATTCTAACATGTTAATTTATTTAGTGGTACGTGAGAATTAATATTAAATAGAAATTGTATTTATAAATTAGGTTTCTCTAATATTGTAATACCTTTTTTTAGTTGCTATATATGATAATAAAAAGGTCAATGTTTCTAATGATATTAAATTTTGATAATTTCAATCAATTTAAGATTGGGTAAAATTCTCAAGGACATTGTTCCACCATGTAAAGATCTTGGATTATTGGTAGGACTTTGCTTATACTTTATTATTGGTAAGAAATAAAGTCTCTTCACTACAATATTAGCTTACTCTTACAAAAGCTTTGGCAATCCTTAAACACCAAACAAACTTGCTTATATTAACACTTCCCCAAAGCTTGTACATATGTCATTAACCATACTAAGAGATGGAGGGGTCATAGATGCAAGAGGGATCATTTTTGTTGCCAGAGGAAACCAAGAAACAAACTCTGCATGGAGTCTTGGAGAATCTTCAAATAACCAAACTAAAGCATGCACTCTTCTTTAGGGCCTACTCGCATCTGAATTGGGAATAAGAAGTTTAATAGTTATCTAGGATTCGAGTTTAATAACCATATAATGGTTTTGAAAGCCCTCCCTTCTAATAATAGGATTGTCTCCATTATAGCTTGGTCTCATGAGGAAGCTAGTCATCTCCAAAATTTTCCATTCTTTCAGGTTCCTCGAGATCAAAATTTGTCAAGTAGATAATCAAACTAATCAAGCCTCACAACTTTGAGAAACGAAGCTAAAGAAAAGAGTGATGCTTTATTATCACCCCATCCCTTAGTTTATCTCATTATCAAATCATGACCGGTAGCCTCGCTTTAAGTAACCACATGACACACAATCAAGATAAATGGATTGCATTTGAGGTGAAGGGATTGAACAAGACTTGTGTATAACCCTTTCACATGCATGCTCTTAACTCTAGCCTACTCTTTGAATGTTGTGCACGAATTTATGTTAATGGGTGGGATGATGAAATCAATCATGGATGTGCACTCTATAGGCAGGACCAATGGTAACAATCTAGTAAGAACCTTCCCCTATCTATGGATATTCTTTGGACCTTAGGCTCAAAGGATTTTGACTTAGGGTTACATGTTTTGGTTATCAGATATTAGCTCTTGTGTGTTGAATTCCCTTATCGTATTTTGAGAGTTGGTTGCATTTTGAGGTTCAATGTCCACTCTATTCATGTGTGATCAATAGTGTGGATGACATTCTTATTTGTAAGTGGTATTTCTTTTTTGGGGGTTATAGTGCGCCTAGTTTTCTTTAGGTCCTTCGATCTAGGTTTTCCGGTAATTGATTGGGCAAGCAACAAGGTGTTTCGTGTGTCTAGGTCTAACTACTTTTCTAATAAATATTGGAAGGCCCACTCATTTACCAGTTTTATTGATTATAGGGATGCCTAAAACGTTTGGATAGCCCTTCATAGGGACAAACAATACATCCATTGTAACAAGACCTCCATTTTCTCATTCACCACAAAGCTTCATGAGAATGAACATTAGTCTTCAACTTAGAATTCATAATTATGACAACCTTGGCACAACATAAATTGCAAATCAACTCTCTTGAAGTAGAGTGTAAGATGCTCAACAACTTGGTCCATAATTCAAGCAAAAGTAATCAATTAACAACCTTAAATTTGAAGATGTCCATCAATTCTATACATTGATATATTAAGAGACGAATAGTATACAACATATACTTGATGACATGGACATTAGCAACCAAGAACCAAAACCAACCAATCTAGGTTTGTAAGAGGCACAACATTATCAATTTTCTCATGAAAATATTATACTATACAAATTAGTTTGTATATTAGTATTTTTTTAAGAAAATATACCACTGAGAATATCTAAGATGTAATTCCTATAGAACTTTATAAATGTGGCGGATAATGAGTTGGCATTTTTATTTGAAAGTTAGGGCTATTTAATTTTGTAACTCTATTGTTTAGCCTCATCTACAACCTTTTATCAAATATTTTTTTCTACCATTTTTTATTTGAAAAAAAATATATCCAAAGAGATGGATTGCAAAAAATTATTTGAGAAATTTTATTTTTATTTTTATTTTTTTTTGTGAATAAGATAAAATATATTACTGAAGGAACTCGCAAATTACATTGTTTAGGTTGTGTGGGAGAGAGAGCCCGACACATTTTCACACATGGATTGTGCATGTGGATCCCTTTCCAATCCATTTCTATTTTTGGAACCGTTTGTTCTATTTAATGGACAAAGAGGGGAATGAGATTCATTCATTCTTTTGGAAGAAGAGTGTTGTGAGACAAAGGATTCCTTGGAAGTAGTAGTTGATTGAAGGCTCAAGGGTGGCCAATTGTAGAAAGATTATGTGCAGCTGAGCCTACGGTTGGGTAGAGAGTCGTCCCCAAAAACTTTGTTGTGGTTAGCATGATTTAAATAGCGTTCAATTCTAAAATCACAAGTAACGGATATCCTTGCTAAAGGTAAGTTGTCTCTACTCATGTTTTTCGAAAATTCTATGCTAATTAGTTGAATAGTTTGTGTATTGGTTGTCAATCACATAATTGATATATTTAGTTGTATATTTTAATTGTGGGTTGTTACATGCTTCGTGGGACGATGACAATGTGTCCTCCCAGTTTTCATTCTTTAGGAACCCCATTCGAGGGGAGAAAACATAACCTTCATATTTAATTATAATTAAATTTATTTTATTAATTTTACAATTAATTTATAAAAGAAAACTTCGAACTAATTATGGGTCATACTCATGTCGATTGTAGACTCCAAAAATATTTCAAAAATTTTATGGACATGAATGAAGTCGACTTTTCCAAATGAAGAGGGGTGGGGGTGAGGGGAAATATAGTTGAAAACATAGCCTTCATATTTAATTATGATACCAAAATATTCTAAAAATCTAAGGGACATGTCTTCCCTCATCTCTGTCAAAATTTTGGAATCCCTAATTAGCTATGCTCGGGTCTAATTATGTTGGAATAGTTGCAAAAGGAAACTTAATAGGTGTTTCTTTTTAAATTAATTGTGAAATTAATAAAATAAATTTAATTATAATTAAATATGAAGTTTATGTTTTCACTAATATTTCCCCCCTCCCTTACTTGTTTTTTTGGAAAAATTGACTTTGTTCATAACCATCAAATTTATGAAATATTTTAGAATCTACAATTGACATAAGGACCATATTTATGTTGATTCAAATTCTAGAATATTTTGAAAAATGAGAGACATGACTTGGCTCATATCTATTAGATTTCTGGAATATTCTAGAATCCACAATTAGTTGCGCTTAAATCTAATTATTTTGGAAGAGTTGTAAAAATAAATTTAATAGATATAAAAATGACAAGAATCAGTGTTGTCATAAAATTTTAATACTTTATTCTTCCATTGTACATACTCAATTATTATTATTATTTTCTAATTTTTTCTTCCTATATTTTTATTAATAAGATTAATAGTTGCAATGTACAATAGTCCCTGCCTCTACCGTTATCACTTGAAAGAAAAATTTCACATTTCTCTTGCATTTCCATCTCCTCACATGCTTCCTCTACACAACATCCTCCACACATGCTCCCTTTGTTGGAAAATCATGAGGCTTTATGATTATATTAGATTTACCTTTCTTTGATAACTGCTTGTGAAATTTGTTGATCTAGAGAGCAGAAGAGCGGAAAACTAGGGTTGAGGGTTTCTGCGCGGGATTTTCTTCATGGACGGATGCAGAGGAGGGAGCTCCACTCCCTCCTACAGTGAGGCAGTGGTTAACAAGAGCAAGGCACCTCCAGAATCAGGTAGAGGTAACATGATGGAAGGAGGAAAAAATAGGGAAGAGGAAACATAAAATAACAAGGAGAAGGAGAATGATGGCACAAAAGGCAAAGAGGAAAATGACGAAAAACAGGGAACAAAAGATAGGAAACAAAAGGGACCGTGCAAGCCCAAAGCTGAAGTCACTCCCAGAGTAATCTTAAATAACCGTGAGCTGCAGGCCCACAAGGAGCACATGTAGACTTATGCAATCATATGCAAATTCATGGGACTATGGCCCACCGAAAAGGCTTTACAAACTTGGATCATATATCACTAGAAGCCTAAAGGAAGCATTGATCTTCATCTAGGATCCAAGGGTTTTTTCACTGTGGTGTTTGCAAACATTGAGGACAAAGGTAGAGTGTTTGAAGGTGGGCCTTACTTCTATGTAGCAGCAGGGCTCTACATGCGGCCGTGGATGATGAACTTCGTGCCAGAGCGGGAAACCTTTACCTCAGTCCCGGTTTGAGTAAGACTCTGTTCACTACCTTTGGATTATTGGCAAATAGAATCACTAACAGCCATAGGAAATAAATTAGGGAGGTATGTCAAAACTTCTGAAGCCATAAGAAGGGGAAATATACCTCCTTTGCTAGGATTTGTGTAGAGATGGACCTATCTGGAGCACTTCCGGACGAGGTCATATTGGAGGTTTATGATGAGGAATGGGTGCAGAAGGTTGACTACGAGCATATTCCATTTAGATGTCGAAAATGTCATGAACACGAGCACCTTCTGAGAGACTGTCCTCTCAGTAAGGTAGAGAACAAAAGCAAACCTAACACAATGAAAGAAACATATGGCTTTCACAAAGTAGCTCACAAAGGTAAAAACAACAAAAAAGGGCCAAAACATCACCAAAGTGGAGACCAAAAAGTGAGGCCAAATCAGTTCTAGGTTCTTGAAGAGGAGGAAGACGCAGCAGTTGAAAATCAAGTTATAAAGGATGGAGATGATAAGCAGGACAAGGAAGAAGAACAAGATCAGGAACAGTTAAAGGAAAAACAGAAAGGGATCATGATGAGTGAATCAGAGATGGATATGGATTAGGAAATGACCCAGAGCGAGATGGAAATGGAAGACAATGAGTTACAAGGGATTCTCGACAGAGAAAACCTAGATCTAGAAGGGTTCTTGAGTAAGGGAACAACAAGTGGAGTAGAATTTCTACCACAAGAAGAATGCAATTGAATAAAGCAACTATTCTTATGGAAAACTCATACAAAGGGCTTGGGAGAAGATAACAACATTGAAAGATAGGGCAAGCAGGGAATGAAAGCGGTAAAATCAACTCTAGGATTAGCTCCAAGAAACCCGAGTAAAAAAAGGGGCAGAAAAAAGCAGAACGGGCTATTAATGGAATGTGGAAAGCTCATGATAGACTCAGGTAAGATGAAAGACCTAACCAGTTACTCCTTTACCAATCTGTAATTATGAAGTTTACAACTTGGAACATCAGAGGTCTAGGAAGCAAAAGAAAACAGAGAATGCTAAATAATATAATGAAACAGGTAGCTCCGGATATAATTTTTGTCCAAGAAACGAAATGCTCTGTTCAAAAGATAAGACAAATCCATAGTAAGTGGCTCAGTAGATATGAGTTTATAGAAGTCAAAGCAGAAAATACAACAGGGGGTATCCATCCTATGGAATCCCCAAAAAATAGGTATTATTTATGTAGAGGGATCAACAAATTATTTATCAGTTGTTATACAGTCTGTAGGAGCCAGGGACACTTATCTTGTAACGAATGTTTATGGTCCTCAAAGGTTATGTTAGCGCATGAAATTTCACCTCAGGCTGAAAAAGGCAAACCTCAAGGCAACATCAAACCATTTAGCCTCGTAGCTAGCCCTACGGGGCAGGAGAAGGCTCTCTCCGGTCAATCTCAGTAAAATCTACAATAGATGAGATGACCAATAAGGTAACACTGATATTAGGCTAGTAAACTGATCAGAAAGATTGATTTTGGGGTTTTTGGGTTTTTTGTGGCAAATTGAGGAGAGGGCAATCTTGGGTGCGGGGATGGGACACAGTTTCTGCAGGGGGTTCCTTGGGGAAAGGTAGGAGACAGTGTTGATGCCTTTAACTAAAGTGGATGTTCAGGAATGAAAGAAAGAGAGCTAAAGAGAGCTAAAGAGAGCAAACAATAACTTTGAATTCTCTTTAGACAGTAGAAAACATTGAAATTAAACAAATTTAAAAGCAGAGCATGGCAAGCATGAATTCTTATTTTAACACTTCATTTTTTTAATGTGCAGAAGTAAAGAAAGGAAATGAATCACATAACAAAACTTACAAGAACATTGAGAAACACACCATCAACACATGAGTCCACAAGAATCCCAAAGAGGACTGCAAAACCCTGGCCTTCCTTAGCAAAAAATTGCAGAGATACAGTGAAATAATACAATGATAGCTTGTCCCTCAAGAGTCCAACCATGAAAATGAGCAAGAAAGTACATAATATAGATGATCTAACCTCTTTCCTTGCCTCCATGGGTCTAGCTCACTATCCTAGGAGCTGTTTCAACCACTTCTAAACTAAGCACTAAAACAACTTGCCTCTATAAACTTGGAAACCAATTCATTCATTTAATTTTTACCCTTTTCATGAATGAATCTTCTAGAAGAGTTACATAAGGGTAAATGTGTCTAAAAAGTACCATAATTACATCAAAGAGAATCATCATTCACCTCAAAAAGTCAAACTGAGTCAAATCTGCGTTTTTTGGGCTGTACAGTGCATTTCTGGACAATTCTGCCTGACGGGTCGCGCCCCCCTTCCTGACGGGTCGCGCCCCTTTTGAGCCATGTTTGGGGCACTTGCAGGTGGCCAAATTGAGAAAAAGTGGGCTTGTTGGAAAGGTCTATGAGTCTACTTTCCAACCCAACTAGAATTTTTGAAATTGGAGTTCATTTTCCCTGTCAAAAATCAATTCTCCCAAGACAGCTTTCTGCAGTTCAAAAAAGTGGCAGAAAGTCAAATTTTGCATATTTTTTGACTCTCTGGAGGCCCAAAACTTCACCAAATCTCTAGTCCTTTGATGAGCATGTGTAACTTTGCATGAAAAATCTGGAAATGCTGATTTTTTGCAAA
>APFE031513026.1:0-11207 GCA_000404065.3 Pinus taeda
GGGAAAGAGTGTCATCATGGTGGTAGTTGACAGACTTACCAAGTATGCACACTTTTATGCATTATCACATCTATTTAAGGCTAGTATAGTTTCTACGGAATTTATGGAAACAATTCAAAAGCTACATGGAAATCCAAAGATTATTGTAAGTGATAGAGATCCCATTTTCACTGGAAATTTTTTGACATAATTATTTTCTTGTCTTGGTACTCAGTTAGCTCATAGCTCATCTTATCATCCTCAATTTGATGGGCAAAATTAGATAGTAAACAAATGTTTGGAAGGATATCTTCATTGCTTTGTATCTGATAAACAGACACAATGGGTCAAATGGTTGCCTCTAGTTGAATGGTGGTATAACACTTCCTTCCATACAACAGCAAAAATGACCCCATTTATGGAACTTTATGGGTATCAACCACCATCCATCACATCATATTTAAGAGAAAATTCTAAGGTTAAGACAGTGGAACATCACATCAAACATCAACAACAAGTCCTCCTACTCTTAAAGGATAACCTCGTGTTGGCACATAATAGAATGAAACAACAGGCAGATCAACATCGCAGCGAAAGAAGTTTTGATGTAGGTGATTGGGTATTCCTATGGCTACAACCATATAAGAAAATGTCCCTCACGCAAGCTAAGAAGGATAATAAATTATCACCAAATTATTATGGTCCGTACAAGGTGTTGCAAAATACTAGTACTATGGCATACAAATTGGAGCTTCCTGCAGCTTCTCGATTGCACCCAATTTTCCATGTTTCATGTTTAAAGAAAGTTATAGGCAACAAACTCCCAGTTCAAACAATATTTCCATAACTTGACGAGGAAGGAAAAATTATATTGGAACCGGAAGCAGTCACAGAAACAAGAACTCAACAACTACGAAATCGATCAATTTCGGAGTATCTTATCAATTGGAAGAACTTATCTGTTGAAGATTCCACATGGGAGGATGAGAATTTTACACAAAAGTATCCAGAACTACTCAAGCGTTGAGGAAAACACTTTTTTTTGAAGGAGAGGGGCATGTTGGGTCCCTGTAATACTAGTGATTACCCCATTACTATTGTAGTTGTACCCCTTATTAATATTGTTGTGCCCCTATTGCCCCCATATTGTTTTTACTGTGCCCCATAGAATTCCTCTATTGTTATTTTTGTGGCTTTATATTATTATTGTTAGGTCGGCTGGTTTATATTGTGATTCCTTAGAATCCTATATATGGAAAGGAGGTTTTGTCATTTGTATCATCCAAGAATTTTTCATTTATGTAATGTAAAGGAGGTTGCCCCCTCGAAGAGGTTGAATTCTAAGGCGTTGATCTATCTTTTCTATCTTTTCTTGAGATGGTTCATAACATCCTAGACCCCTTAATATCCTGATCCATCCTTCATTTCCACTTTCCCACCATTTTTCCACCATCAACCTTCTAAAATCCACTTTCGGCCTGTTCCTGTAGAACTTCTTGTAGAACCCCTGCAGACTTCCTGTAGAAGTTCACACGAGCAGTTTTCAAGATTTGATCACTGTGGAATTCTCTAGAAGGGTGCTAGGGACCCCTTAGGTCTTCTTCTCACCTTCCCAACCTCCTGCAAGTGCTCACTCCATTTCCTTTTGCCAATAAACCCCTATATAGTAAAAAATAGCTGAAGCACATGCATAATAATTCTACAAAATTACTGAAAAATACAAAAAGATGATTTTTCCATATTTTCCTTCAGAAGTAGCTTAGACACATGCATTTTACCTTTCCAAGAGTCAATGGCATCCATTTAAGCAACTTTCATCTCTTTTCTTGCACCAGTAGGGGTAGTCGGTAAAACTAGGGTTTGCATTTCCTTTCAGCTTTCCGCTTCTTTCTGCAAGTAGACTAGCCTCTTTTGAGTTAGCCTTCATCCATCACAGTTAAAAGCTTCTTCTAAGAACTCATAGAAGTTGGCTTAAGCTCCTAGCGAACTTGTGCCAGCTGATTAAGTGACAGCCTGTAGTAAGAGCTAGTACTTGTGCATATAACACCGTCGCTTCCAAGTTTGTTACGAACTACCTGGTTGATAAAAGTAAAGAAGGGAGTCCCAGGAGTTGTAGCATCATTGCTGTAATACTGGAGCCTACCACTTCTTATACCCAATTCCCTCTTATTAGCTCATTCAATAATACTCATACACACACACACACAATCTAATTTCATTATTAATCTAACCCCCCCTCTCCCTTATTATTTTTCTCCATAGTTTATATTTTTAGCTGTTTATTTATATTGGACCAATTATTGATTCATTTATAATTTAATAATCTTTTCATTGTTTTTTAATAATTTATAAATTTTGACCATTAATCTAATCTCTTAGCCAATCTCACTATTTAAAGTATGATTAACACTTTGATGCAGGTGGACGTTGGTAGCCACCTACCTATCCCACTTGGACCCCCACAATTGTCTCTTTCAGTTTTTCCAGTTTCCTTATTGGAAGCAAAATTTTCTATTTTTTGCAGTTTTTTTGGGTCTTGAACTTCTGGAGCCATTTTGAGGCCCTAAATGACATTTTTTTGGGAAAATTGGGACTAACATCCAAATTTAAATAGGAACGCAACAAATTACAGATATAACCATAAATAAAAAGATGTAGAAGCAATAACACTTCATTTCATTAATATCAAATATTGAAATATGCTTACAAACAGAATGGAAATAAGACTAGCTCGGGCGATGGTAGCTTATCTCTGAGAAGAGATGTGGTAGCTACGTGCCTCTGAACTCCATTACAATGAGGCTCGAAGGCCTATTTATTGTTGAGAAATGATGGAAAACCCTAAACATCCAAAGACCTAACCCTAGGAGATGAAGCGCCAAACTATGGGCCTCGTTTGGGTAAATTGGTACATCAACTTCCTGTGGTCGTAACTTTGGCATACGATCTTCGTTTGACGCACACAATACCTTGTTAGAAAGATCTGTCTGAGGAATATAACTTTTGAGAGACCATCATGCGTCAACAACCTATGTTGATCTCAGTTTTCCCAAAATACGTCGTTTAGGGCCTTAAAACGGCTCCGGAAGTTAAGGACCCAAAAAACTGCCAAAAATAGTAAATTGTGCTATAATTAAAGAAACTGAAAAACTGAAATAGACAGCTCTGGGGGTCCAAGTGGGATAGGTGGGTGGCCACCAGCATCCACTTGGATCATTCCTCCCCCCTTAGGAAGCAATGGTCCCCATTGCGTTGAGTGCCTCCATGAGATGGGGAAACTTCTACTGAACTTGGTCCCTGGTGAGTTATTCTGCAATCTCTAATTTGTCCACTGATGGTGGGAAGCATGGTTGAGGGCGGTCCACATTGAATACTTGGTGAAATCCAAGGAATGGGGGAATGATGTACTCCAAAGCATTTTTTCCCACATCCTTGGTAATGGTGTAAGGACCATATCAGAGTGTTCTGAACTTCCGATGGGCTTTTGTAAGGCATTCTTTCTGCAGATGCAAACTAACTTTGTCACCGACTTGAAAATTGTGTGGCACCTGATGTTGATCATGTCACTACTTTTACTTGTCACTTTCCAAAATGGAGCAACAATATATCGTCCTATTGGGTAGAGGTGCTCCGGGAGTCAGATCAAACAAATACTTGACCTGATAGTGCAACGGTACCCCTATGGGTGAAGAGAATATGTCCCTGTGTTCTTCCACAACTGTATCCACCCACTTCTACTGCGTGGAGGAACCCTTCCTAGGGTCCATGGATGGGGCTATGATCTTCCCCTTACTTTGAGAGTGAATCAAAAAGAAAATGAATTTCCTAGTCTAGGAGATGATATTACTGCATTTCTTAGCAGAGATCAAAGAGGTGGCGGTAGGTGGGGCTACCTATGGTATCATGTATAATGAATTACCCAAAGAAATAATAACAGTGCGAGGTCTTGACTCATACACAACATGTCGCTTCCACAAGTATGGTTGGCCTAATAATACATCACAAAGATCAAGAGGTGCAACATCACACAATACCTCATTTGTGAAGGGCTTGATGCTGTAGGGAAGGCGACACTACTAGCGAACTCGAAGATCTTGTCCTTGGTGAAGCCGCTCGAATATTGTACGACTACAGGTGTGGTGTAGTTGGTAGGCTCAACCGCTTTACGACCTTTGCTGAAATGAGGTTCTTTTGGTTGCCACTGTCGACAATGAATTACAGCGGCGAACCCTTCACCCACATTTGTGAGTGGAAAAGATGCTCCCCTCGCTCTAGATCTTCAGGCTCATTCTCTTGGATCTTGGCGGTAGCAACATTAGTGCTGGTCTTCACATCAATGATCTGCTTGCCTTTGTCATTCATCGTGTCGAGTTCTGACTCCAGGTCAAAACATGTATCTGATTTTGAAGCCTTCAACTCGACCACCAACGACTACTTGGCCCGACATTCACTTGTGTTATGAGTGGGGCTCTTATGGAACTCAGACTAGGAAATTCATTTTCTTTCTAGTTCACAGTCAAAGTAAGGGGAAGATCGTAGCCACATCCATGGCGCCCAGGAAGGGTTCCTCCATGTAGCAGAAGCAGGTGGATACAATCATGAAAGAAGACACAAACAACTTCTCCTCATCTGCAGGGGTACCGTTGCACTTTCAAGTCAAGCATTCGTTTGATCTGATTCCCGGAGCACCTCTACCCAACGGGCTGATATATCATCGCTCCATTATGGAAAATACCAAGTACAAGCAACAACATGATCAACATTGGGTGCCACACAAGTTTTAAGTGGGCAACAAAGCCTAGTTTCATTTGCAGAAAGATTGCCTTACAAGAGCCCAGAAGAAGCTCCAACCACTTCGATATGGTCCTTACATCATTACCAAGGCTGTGGGAAATAATGCTTTGGAGCACAACATTCCCCCATTCCTTGGCTTGCACCGAGTGTTCAAGGTTGATTGCCCTCAATCATTCTTCCCACCATTACTAGACGCATCAGAGATTGCAAAATAGCTCACCACAGACCAAGTTCAACAGAAGTTTCCCCATCTCATGGAGGCACTCAATGCAATGGGGACCATTACTTCCTAAGGGGTGAGGAATGATCTAGGTGAATGTTGGTGGCCACCCGCCTATCCCACTTGGACCCCCACAACTATCTCTCTTCAGTTTTTTAGTTTCTTATTTGTGGCACAATTTACTATTTTTGGCAGTTTTTTGGGTCATGAACTTCTGGAGTCGTTTCGAGGCCCTAAACGACATGTTTTTGGGAAAACTGGGACCAACATGGGTTATCAAATGATATTGGTCATGCAAAAGTTGTATTCCTCGGATAGATCTTTCTAATGAGGTATTGTGCGCATCAAACGAAGATCATATGCCAAAGTTATGACCCAAAGAAATTGATGTATCAATTTACCCAAACGGGGCCCATAATATGATGACTCATCTCTTAGGGTTGGGTTTTGGGATGTTTATGGGTTTCTATTGTTTCTCAACAATAAATAGGCCTTCGAGCCTCATTGTAACACAATTCAGAGGCATGTAGCCGCCACATCTCTTCTTAGAGATAAGCTACCATTTCCCGAGCTAGTTTAATTCTATTTCTGTTTGTGAGCATATTTCAGCATTTTACATTAATGAAATGAAGTATGATTTCTGCTGCATCTTTGTATTGATGGTTATCTCTGTAATTTTTTGCGTTCCTATTTAAATCCTAAGTTTTTGCGTTCCTGTTTAAATCCGGATTTAAATAGGAACACAAAAAATTATAGATATAACCATAAATACAAAGGTGAGTAGAAATAACACTTCATTTCTTTAATATCAAATACTAAAATATGCTTACAAACATAATGGAAATAAGACTAGCTCGAGCGATGGTAGCTTATCTCTGAGAAGAGATGTGGCAGCTACATGCCTCTGAACTGTGTTACAATGAGGCTCAAAGCCCTGTTTATTGTTGAGAAACAATGGAAAACCCTAAACATCCAAAAACCTAACCCTAGGAGATGAAGTGCCAAACTATGGGCCCTATTTGGGTAAATTGGTACATCAACTTCCTGGGGTCGTAACTTTGGCATACGATCTCTGTTTGATGCCTACAATACCTCGTTGGAAAGATTATCCAAGGAATAAAACTTTTGAGTGACCAACATTGGTTAATGACCTATGTTGGTCCCAATTTTCCCCAAAAATGTTGTTTAGGGCGTCAAAACGGCTCCAGAAGTTCAATACCCAAAAAGCTGCCAAAAATAGTAAATTATGATACAAATAAGGAAACTGAAAAAAATGAAAGAGACAGTTGTGGGGGTCCAAGTGGGATAGGCGGGTGGCCACCAACATCCACCTAGATCATTCTCCCCCCTTAGGAAGCAATGATTCCCATTGCGTTGAGTGCCTCCATGAGATGGGGAAACTTCTACTAAACTTAGTTCCTGGTGAGCTGTTATGCAATCTCTGATGTGTCGACTAATGGTGGGAAGCATCGTCGAGGGTGGTCCACATTGAACACTCAGTGCAAGCCAAGGAATGGGGGAATGTTGTGCTCTAAAGCATTGTTTCCCACAACCTTGGTAATGGTGTAAGGACCATATCAGAGTGGTCTGAGCTTCTGATGGGCTCTTGTAAGGCATTCTTTCTACAGATGCAACCAGACCTTGTCTACCACCTGAAACTTGTGTGGCACCCAATGTTGATCATGTCATTGCTTGTACTTGGAATGTTTCACAATGAAAAGATGATATATCATCCTATTGGGTAGAGGTACTTTGGGAGTCATATCAGATGAATGCTTAAACCTGACAATGCAACGTTACCCTTGTGGGTGAGGAGAAGATGTCCCTATATTCTTTCATGACCATATCCCCTTGCTTCTATTACGTGGGGGAACCCTTCCTGGGGGCTATGGATGTGGCTACAATCTTCCCCTTACTTTGAGAGCGAACAAGAAAGAAAATAAATTTCCTAGTCTAGGAGATGATCTTACAACCTTTCTTCACAGAGATCAAAGAAGTGGCGGTAGGTGGGGCTACCTCTGGTATCCCATATAATGTATCACCCAAAGAATCAATAACAACGCGAGGCCTTGACTCATACATAACATGTCACTTCCACAAGTATGGTTGACATAATAATACATCACAAACATCAAGAGGAGAAATATCACACAATACCTCATTTGTGAAGGGCTTGATGTTGTAGGGAAGGTGGCATTGTTGGCAGACTCGGAGATCTCATCCTTGGTGAAGCCACTTGATACTGTATGGCTGTGGGTGTGGTGTAGTCGGTAGGCTCAACCACTTCATGAACTTTGCTGAAATGAGGTTCTTTGGCTACCACTGTCGACAATGAATTGCAGCGGTGAACCCTTCACCCACATTTGTGAGTGGAACGCTCCCCCTCCTCTGGATCTTTGGGCTCATTCTTCTGGATCTTGGCGGTGGCAATAATGGCACTAGGCTCTGCATCAATAATCCACTTCCCTTTGCCATACCTCTTGTTGGCTTCTGACTTAGGGTCGGAACATGCATATGATTTTGAAGCCTTCAACTCAGCCACTAACAACTGCTTGGCCTGACACTCGCTTGTGTTATGAGTGGGGATCTTATGGAACTCACACCACTTTCCTGTGTCCTTCTTTGAATTTGTGGTGTCATTCTTTTCTTGTGACTTCGACGGGTTATCTTGGGTCACAATGTTTTGGCTTTGTCCTTAGTTCTGCGGTTTGGGGAAGCCTTTCCCTTGCTTCAGATTCACGGATATAAAGTCTTGCTTCTTCTGTTTAAACTTATGCTCGATCTTGACAGTGTATCGGTATGTCGTACCAAGTGAGTAGATGTCCAGGTACTGCATCTTGTCCTAGATATACCTGTCTAGGCAGCCACGATATCTAAGTACCAAATGCTGTTCAGAATCCTTGATACCCAAATTTGTGTGAAGGATATGAAAAATGTTGGTAAACTCCAACATGTCTTGGTCCGTTCCCTGCCGCACCGTGGTCCACTTTATATATTTATCCTTATAGTTTCCAATAGGGTAGTACTGCTCCTTGATGGCATCCCAGAATGAATTCCAAGTGAGTGTGGCTAAAAACAATGAGGCCATACTTTCATCCTTCTGCTCGCAGTAGGTTTCCCACCAGTCCTTGACCTGGGAGGCAGCTTTGAGAAGAGTGAAAGTAATATTTTCCTAGCTGGAAAAATCATGAAAAAAAAAATACCCTTATAGTAGATTTAACCATTTATCTACGACATATGCCTCTATCTCACCCTTGAATATGGGGATTTCAAAGTTAACTTGTACATTAAAGGGTGTGGCGTTTCTAGAGTAGCTGCTAGATGCATGGTCCCTGGGTAGCCACTGAAGGAATTGGGAAAATTTGTCCATCATCATGTTCCTTTGTCACTCAAGGGCCTCTTCGAGCAAGATTTTGATAGGATCTCCTATCCCCTCATCTTTCTTTCCATTTTCAATAGGAGGCCATCGAGATTTCTGAGGTTGGTCTTGTAAAGGTTCAACCAGTTCAAGACCTAACTCCTTATATCCCGACCTCGCTGGTGATATGTAAAGAAAAACAAAGAAAGAGGAGACCTCTCTGATACTAGTGATCCATATTTAAACATGAACACAATAAATTACAGATATAACCATAAATACAAAGATACTTCAGAAGTATCTGGAATTATAACCATCTTTCTTTAGTTCCTGTAATGCACTGAAAATTGAAGAGAATACATTGAGGTAGGATGCAGTTTCAACATTGGCTTTTTCAAGTGGGAAGAGAAATATAGTTATGGCTATTTTTGTATCCTCTTGTAGACATGTAAATAATAATATATTGCAATAGTGAAGCTTATCATTATAACTAAATTCAATTATCTCAATCAAGTTATAACATGCAAAACAAATTGAGATGGAATTTTAACATGATCACCTTTTCTATTCACTTTAGTTAAGCCCACTTGATAACACTTGTACAAAGTTGTTCAACACACTTGTTAGCACTCAGGTTGTCCCTAAGCTCCTGAAGGGATACGACCGAGGTAACCACAAACCAATCTTTGGACTGCAGGTTCTAGCCCACCTGCAATCAGAGAGGGCTCTCTCTTGATGATTTAGCTTTGTTGATGATGATTTTAGGCTAGTTATGGGGTTCTATGGGTTTTGTTTGTGTTTGGTGATGGGAAGGATGATACTTTCAGGTAGAGAGGCATGAATAGAGTGATAAGTTTCAAACCATTGGGCATGGAGTCGAGGAGTAAAACTACTGGTGCATTTTCTTGGTCACAAGAGGAAAGAGGGGTAAGGTAGCTGTTCATGAAACAAACTTGAGTTTAAATGAAAATGGATTGCAGGCTAAGGAATGAGAAGCAACAAAGAATCTCTCAAATAGATTAGCAGAGGGAAGATAAACGAGCCCTATTTGGGAGCAGCTAAGAATTCCTAGGTAACAGTCATTTACATGTGAGGTAGAGCAAACATGAGCCATAAGGAATTCATATTTATGCCTAAATCAAGAGGAAAACATTAAGAAGCCACAGAAATTGAGCATAGAGTGCAGGTAAGCAAATTCTAAATCAGACTTTTGTTCTGCGACCTAAGCATATGTGAAATTGAAAACAACAGAGGTAAGGAATACTTATTGATTCATAAGACAACACATGATTTCCCTCATTCAATCTTCAGAAACATTAACAACACATCAGACAGTTCATTCTCCAAGCTCGTAAGCAGTCTTTGATTATAGAAATTCTCAGATATACAGTGCGGGTCTCTCCTTGAGAAAAACAACCAACCCTCATTACATTGTTCAGGGCAGTATATATAGGTAAAATTTCCAAAAGTATTTATTACAGCTGACCTAAACAGGTCTGCGGGAAAAGCCTAAACTTGTGTTGAAATTAAATGCAAACAAATATCTATTGAGCTACGCCAGAGGCAGCTGGATCAAAAATGAGTTAATGTAGTGTCTTCTGTGGCTTGGTGCAGTGCTTCTGCAATAACTGTGCTTTAAGCTTTGGTCCATTGATCTCATGTGACCTTGATGTGCAATAACTGTGATTTGAGAGCTCTTAAATGGCATCTACTGTTTTGTTGACTTTGTTGGAGGCTTCTTTAATGTTTTCCTGCTTCGGGCCACTGATAGATCTTCACTGATACACTTTGCCGCAACACTGATACTCTTTGGCATTAAATTGGGCTTCATCTCCCCTGATACTCTTTGATAATTGAATCGAGACACTCTCTCTCTCTGCTGATGTGCTAAAAACTGCAAAATCGGACCTTTTCTGCTCTTTTAGGCACAAAACGGCTGCGGAATCAAAAGATTCCCCAAAGACTTCCCATTTTGGCCCATTTCTCGTAGCGATGCGGGATTAGCGCTAAGCGCTAATCGCGCATTGAAACTGCCTCTGTTTTTCATTCCGGGCTTCTGAAGCTTTGATTTTGCACTTGCGCGTTTTTTTAGCGGGTGACATCAGCATGATGTCAGTGGTATGGCGGATGATGTCAGCAGTGGACCCCCTTGTACGGTGATGACGTCAGTAGGGTGACGTCAGCGGGGTGATGTGGCAGTACGGTAGAGTGATGACGTGGCAGGGACACAGTGGCAAGATGATGTCAGCAAGGCGCAGGCAGGAAGGGGTGAGGTGGCAGCAACGTGGCGGGTGACGTGATGCTTACGTCACTCGAGGGGAGGGCGGTTTTCTGGTTTGGGGCGCACCGCTTTTGCGCCTGGGCAGTATTGGGGAGGGGGCCTCCGCCACAGCCGGGAGGGCGACGCGTGGCGGGAGTACGATGACAAAATCACCGGTGTCCCAAATGCCAACCCTCAGCATGTCGGGGTACAAAAGGACCCGCTCACCGTAGATCTTGGGTGCGCCAGATCTGATGGCTGGCAGATAAGGTTAAGCGGTGGATGGATAAGAACCGGGCCTGCGCGAATATTTTTAATTTTTTAATTCGGCGGGGGGAGAAAAACTTTAGAAAAGTGGGTTTTGGGTTAAATATGAGCGAGGTTAAATTATTAACACGCGGGGGTTTAGAAAAGGGGAGGGAGCATGGGTTTTGTGCATAGGAAGGAAGAATTTATGCCATGGAATGGGCATTGCAAAGGGGTTTTTGTACTTTGGAGGAGGGACTTAATGCATCGGAAGGGGTCCTTTGCATTGGGAGATGGTTTTTTGAGGCAAAAGGAGGGTTCTTGCTGAGTTTCAGATAAATTGAGCAATT